>CM021109.1:79438814-79694430 GCA_007115665.2 Sequoiadendron giganteum
ACTCTCTCTCCCCCTCTCTTTCTCCCACTCTCACCCTCTCTCCCTCCCTCTCTATCTCCTACTCTCTCCCACTCTCTCGGTGCTTTGCTTCTCCCCTTCTCCCACTCTCTCTTTCTCCTAGTCTCCCCCTCTGTCCCTCCCTCTCTATCTCCCACTCTCCCCCTCTCTCTCTCCCACTCTCTCTTTCTCTCACTCTCCCCCACTCTCTCCCACTCTATCTTTCTCCCACTCTCACCATCTCTCCCTCCCTCTCTACCTCCCACTCTCTCGGTCTCCCACTCTCTACTTCTCCCCTTCTCCCACTCTCCCCCTCTCTCCCTCCCTCTCTATCTCCCACTCTCCCCCTCTCTCCCTCCCACTCTCTCTTTCTCCCACTCTCCCCCACTCTCTCCCACTCTATCTTTCTCCCACTCTCACCATCTCTCCCTCCCTCTCTATCTCCCACTCTCTTGGTCTCCCACTCTCTCCCACTCTCCCCTTCTCTCCCTCCCTCTCTATCTCCCTCTCTCCCACTCTCCCCCTCTCTCCCTCTCTATATACTAAGAAAAACAAATTTCACATAACACGCTCGCGTTATAATGCGATCACATTTTTTACTCCACTAAAACGGTAAAAAACTCTATATACCCATGATTTGAAGGCCCGTAGTCTGCATATTCCCCTGGTTATGCGTGTGCTCCGACAAAAAATAGCTTTTTGATGATGTTGTGAAGTGTGCAAGCATCTTTTTCACATTCCATTAGCTTTTCCATGATTTTTTTACCACCTTTGCATGAAATAACAGAGTTTCCACGTTGAAAGACATATAATATCAATTGAAGTTTGAATTCCATTGAAAATTGATATACAATTGAAGTGTGGAAGGGAACAAGCTTTTGAACAAGTCAAATTGTTGTGGAGTTTGAAGAAAAAAGAAGCTAAGGCTACATAATTGGGTTGAACTCCTCCATTTGAAAGTCTGGTTTTTAAGGTATGGGAAGTCTTTACACATTTTCTTTAATTAGATTATGACTTCCTTTCATTTTTGTTTGTCATTATAACCTTAGGTTGTCAATGCATATTTTAAATTACCATTATATACACTTGCCAATTACCATTTTAATCTTGATGCAAAGCATCTACCAGGATCCACAAATCATCAAGGGTACTTCTGACCCTAATTTAAATTGAAGAAGATCAACAAACAAACTCAATCATCTTTTCATCAAAACATTAGAACTTGGTTTCAACTCTTTTTCAGACTCAAAAAAATAGATTAACCATCATAAAATTGATTGTAACATAGCATAAAGCTGATTAGAAACTCATAACCATTCACAAAAAATCATCCTTTAAGACAACTCCAAGCCTCTCCTGTTCCTCCGAAGGGTCCAAACACCTTCCAATACCTCTGCACAAACTAATGCAGTACAAAGGAAGAAATCAACACCTTTCTTGACACACTTATTCAACTATATTTCCCTTCACAAAACATTTGATTCGTATACTCAAATTAGCATTAAGAGTTCCCAATTCCTTAAGGACCTTAAAAACACCTTGAAAATCTTGAAAATAACTGATTACAATCAACTAGGTTCCTCAAAACATCAACCAACGATTATGTCATTCACAAGTTGTCTTAAATCTTCCATAATGACACCATTGTTTACAAACACAAACTATAATTCTTAAGGCATAACCAAACCATTATTTGCTTAATAAATCTTTGTTTGAGTTAGTACAAAAAAAATGAAACCTTTCAAAAGTTTTCCCTTACACAAAAACCTAGTTCCTTTGTTCACTGTCCACATTACTAGTAGCCAAGCATCTGCAAACTGTCACATGTATCTCCCAAACCATGCACACACTTCAAACTGTGATACTCATTTTTGATGCAGAGTTAGAGGACCCAAAACCATTGAAGATGTCAACTTGCCTTCAAGAGGCATCTAAAAAGATTAAAAAGGCGTAATGGACCAATCCCAACAGTCCTCCAAGCTGGACAACAAACATAAACATTATTTCCCACATTTCACCTTTGGAATCTAGTTACTGTGCAAAACCAGTTTTGGGCCCTTAACTCCAAAACTTTCCAAAACACCAGGAAGATAAAATAATGATTCTAGCACCAATTTCAGAGTTGCAAGACATACCTTAACCCATCACATGACTCTTTGGGGACAACTTTAAGAAAATTGACCTTTTCACTATTTTAGGCCTCTAAGTAGGTCAATTTTACAAAGGAACTACCCTTAGATATTCACACTAGACTTCCAAACCCAAAAATTATCTTTAATTAGGTCTCAAAACAAGATAATTTCTAGGTCTTAGGACCTTACCCACTCAACTAGGCTTCCAATACAAAACCCCCATTTTTCAATGCAAAGAGGGAGGGTTTATAGAAACTCCTATACTCGGGCCTTCCCAGACCATTCCAAAGAATCAAAAATCTTCAAAATACCCTGCACAAGGTCAAAATTTCATTACATAGACCACTCCTTCAACACTTTTCCAAAATCACTCCTTGGTTCCTCAAATTATCATGGAAAAGTGTTTGTTTGAGCTAAAAACCCCATCCTATTGTCATTAGTTTCATTCCAAGGAATGTTCAACAATAAAAGACCCTACTCTAACAATGTACATGCCATCCCACTAAGAAAAAAATCATAACAATAGGTGGGATGGTCATTTCATAATTAAATCCTACTCAAACCCTTGACTGGCTTGAAATGAGCGGTTTCAAAAAATTGTCAATTGCTCCCTTCAAATGTAATGTTAAGCCCTCAGAACTGATGCATCAGAGAGTTAAGACATGTTCCTACAATATTATATTATTTTTCTATCAAGGGGAGGCTGTATAGATACGTACAAGTGCAAGAAAGTGCAAAAAAACTAGTGAATTTCTGTAAAAGAGCATTTTTTTTAATCAAAAAATGGATTTTAAAATGAACAAAAATCCTCCCTTCGAACCAATGGAGGTTGTTGAAACCTTTTTCAATGACAACCAACTCCCCCCAATTCCTATAACTAACAAACAACCACCTTTGAAAGCTCATATAACCGGCACATGAAAAATGTCTTTAATGACCCTCTTGCAACATGAAGATACCCAAAATTGAATCAAATTTCAAAATGGAAGCATAGATTGTCAAGGTGCTCCTACAACACAAACTTATTAAACACTCACAATGCCATTACACTCATTAGTTTTCAGAATCACCATCATGGTTATTCACTTTTAGTTAGGAATGTGCTCTGGCCAGCCTAGTGCTTCCATAATTTGCACACATTTGTCTACATGCTAGTTTAACTTTTGTACACGATGATTGTAAGTATTATTTAAATGAAGCCTTCAATAACATATATTTTTCAATTAACTTCAATGGATACATTTCTCAGGAATTAATATTCGTCTCATTACCATGGTACATATAAAATTATCCGCCATACTGAAGAAAAAGATAAAGAGGAAACTAACAGACAAAGAAAAGGAGAGAGTTCGGGTGGTGACATATCGTGAAAAGAAGAAATTGGAAATGATTAATGAAAACAACCTGATTGTAGAGGAACCTCAACCGTCAAAAAGAGAACGAGAATTGGTAGCACAACAGGAACGAATCTGAAAGCATCATCGTAAGACAAATGCAAATACCGTAGTTGGAGACACACCCTCTACGACAAGTGAATATGAAGGGACACCATTAAGCACAAGAGAATATGGAGGGACACCATCTAGCACAAGTGAATATGGATGAACACCATCTAGTGCAAGTGAATATGGAGGGACACCATGTACCACAAGTGAATATTGTTGGACACCATCCAGCACATCTCAAGTTGACAGTACATCATCACTCAGAATTGACGAAGAAGGTATGCCATCATCCCTATGTGAACCTCAAGGTATGTCTTCTTCTCCACCCTCGATCGAAGGTACACAATCTAGCCCACCTCAATTAAATATTGATGAAATTTTTAATGTTGAGATGTATGTACCTAGGAGAACACCACCTAGAATTTTGCGTAGAAAGCCAAAGTATTTGATTAATATTGATGATGAGATTTTGCAGCACATGGAAGGTAAGATTTCAAGACACACTTGTAGAAGATATGCTGATAAGATTTGGGAACGATTCTTTGAAAGGCTAAATGAGATTGCAAGATGTCAACTATTTGTTGAAATGATGTGGGGTGTAAAGTATAGGAACATCATGAAGACTTTTGGGTTGAGAACATCGAATGCATCGAGTGAAGACACTATTGTGAAGAATCTAAAGGATGCTTATGAGAGTGTGGGTAAGACCTCACACTCAAAGGATAGTAATTTCACCCGATGTGTCATTACATCAAATTTGGTAAGCTTTCAAACAAAGAGAGCTCGTCTAATTAAAAAGACTAGTGAACAAACGAGAATTACTAGAAAAACTTTATCAAGAGCCATTTAAAGGCGACAAAGAATTGAGGGCAATGATACAAATGAATTATGGGCATTCTCGGGGAGACTGTCACGAAAAGATAAAGAAGTTGTCGAAGCCTTGAGAACACTAATTGAAGAGTATTGGAAGAATAACACAAGGCCATCTCCGAATCAAAGAGATGTGGTAAGAAGGAGAATCGGTAGTCGGAATTGTGAGCCACATCCAAAGCATTTTTTGGATATGACTCAAATCCAATTTTTTTAGAAATTTGAAAATGATTATCCTCAAATTAGTATTTCTCAAAGATTTTTTGAAATGCTAAACCTTTTTGTGTCAAGATAAATCACACACACACTACTTGTTGTTATAGACTACATATTGAGTTTTCTAACCATTATGATGTTTATCGTTCTATATGTTTAGATTTGCATACTAACGATGTTTTGCAGGATTGTGGCATAGAAGCCCCACCAAAATCTTTAAGAGAGTTCTTATCAGAAAATTTATGTGAAGTAGAGGATGGCCAAATATTGTATAGGACAACATGCTTGGATGGTTCATGCGAGTGTTGTGGTGGCTTCCAGTGTATGCCAATATGTCAACATATCGAAAGCACAAATGAGGTTGGATAGAAACTAGTAGAGTTCAGAAAGTATAAAATAGTGGCATATGCTACAAAAGATGGGTCTCAAGAAAAAATGTGTGATTTGGTTATTGAGAAGATTCAAGTGTACCAATTTATGACCATATTTCGTGATAGTATACTGTCTGAGTATGTAATGCATACCCATAGAGCCCGATGGTTGGACACGCAGTTCAAGCTATGCAAGGACACCTTTCCAGTTGGAAGCATAGTATCTGTGGTTGACCTTGCAGAGAACTACACTCTACAGCCACAACATGAGGTGTAGTAATAGTATTACAACTCCACACAAGTTTCGATATTTGTGCACATAACATTCGTTCATGCATCTGATACTACAGATGAGCAAAGGAAGGTATTGAGGGAGTACCGCTTTTACATTAGTGATAATCGCACACATTCTCCAGAGTTTGTGCAAGGTTGCTTCTGGATGTTATACAGTGGTTTGGCTCAGAGGGGCATAGAATACGATCAACATATATTATGGTTTGATAACTATGCAACACAGTTCAAGAACTCACGCATGTTCTACTCGTTGTGCAAGATGCATGTCATTACAGGTGTTCAACATATGTGGAAATTTTGTGAGGCTGGACATGGAAAGGGGGAGCATGATGGTGCAGGAGCATGCGTGAAAAGAGCATTAGCATGAGAAGAGTTAAAGTATAAAGACAGTGCAAAGTTGACAGATGCAAAATCAATCATCGAGTGGTGTAATGTTTTGATGGGTCCAGGTAATGAAGGTATGTCTTCAATTCGTAGATTTTTTTGGTTGATGGATGATACTAACATTGCACCATATGAAGACTGTTGTACACTAATAGGATCGAGTGAAGTACACTCTTTCCTTAGCTCAAATTCAGGTTTATGGAGTATCGATACATGAAAGATGGCATGCTTTTGTTCTTCATGTACAATGCAGGCCTAGAATGATTGTCAGTCAGGGGAGTGGGTTGACAAATGGTTCACAAGCTATCTTAGCCCACTTCACATGTATTGCCCTCTAACGGCATTGGAACTGACACAGATGGAATCATCGGTCGACTATGACCACGTATCAGATCTAGTTCAACTAGGTGATATATCTACTTTCTTAGTTGTTGAAATTCTATATTGTTATCTTACTTTGTACTATATTCGTAATGTTGACAAATTTCAAGAGATTTTTTGCATATATCAATGCAGGGCATGTTTATGCAGTTATTGTAGATGAAGACAATGAAGAGGGAACAAACTATTACTTGTGTCGTTGTGTTGAGACCAAAAAAATTGGAGGCCCTAGTTATAGATGGAGAAAACATCGAATACCCTACAGGCTCAGTTGTGGTTACTGGAACATGGATTAGAAGGTACCCACATTCAAGTGTTAAACATTGGCTATTTCAGGACTTTGACATGCATCGTAAGATTCTTCATTACTCGAACCTTGTCGTGGCATCGAATTTTCATTTGACCAAATATGAGGGTAGACCTTTGAACAAGATGTTATGGAAGGTCCGTGAGTCTGATCATGAGGCAATACTTGACACAATAAAGAGTAGAGCAGACCCAGATGGTTCGTTGGATTAATTTTTAAGTATATGCACATTGGTTCTTATTAATTTTTACTTGTATGCACATTAATTTGTTTGATGCCAATGCTATCATCTTCTTTTACCGTGATTGGTGTCCCCTTGCAAAAAATGCAGATATATGAGCCATCCAAGAGAATGTCAGCCAGAAAAGCAATGCAACATCCTTATTTTGATGCTTGCATGCAACATCTGTAAGTGCCTTCCATCTATTTTTATTTCATTTCCATTTTGGATGCTTTTTTTTTCTCTTTTACTTTGCGTATTTGTAAGTAAACTACTAAAAATTGATTGATCTTTCGTTGTAGAAAATGTTGATTTAAGAGGCATCAAAGAGAATCTCAACCAAAAAAGCAATGCAACATACTTATTTTGATGATTTTGACAAATCTCAATTTTGATTTCAAGCCATTATAAGAGAGTGTGTGAAGCTTAGCGAGGGAATTTCAAGTTACTCATTTGAAGTTAACCTCATAATGAGCACCTATGATGTAGACATTTAAAGAGAATCTTGAATGTATGAGTGACATTGTAAAAGATCTGAGAGAATGAAGTGTCAGAGGCATTGTAATAAGATTTAATTACATAATGAGATATACTCAAATATTGTAAGGTTGAAGTTCATGTTTGGTGTAGTAGCACTTTGTTCTATAAATGCCTTGGGTAGGAAAATTTGCAAACTTTGAATTTTGAAATGTAAACAATGTGAAAAAAGTCATATAAAGATCATGTAAACAATTTGTACACATTTTTCTGCAACTTGTGTGACCAAGAGGACCATTCCAACACATCTAAATATGTATGTTAATGCTAGGCATGTTCCACTTTCACACCGAAACACGTAGAATCGCTCCGAGCTATGTTCCATCGAATCGATCCCTTAAGGGTCCAAAGTGCAAAATGGTTGCAAACTTCAGCATGCTATTACTCGAATACCATAACACTTCAAAAATTCTCATCTAATCCTACAAAAAGGTATTGGGCCCCTCTAGAAAAACCTCTCTCGGTTTTGGCTATATTGGAGTGGTTTTCTCGTGGCAGCGGATTTTCACTTAATAGAAAAAACATCAAATTCAAGCAGTGCAAAGTTGCAAAGTGGTGCAACTTCTGTTCTGCAACTTTTGTGACCGAACAAACTATTCCAACACATCTGAATAGGTATGTTTATGCTAGGCATGGTCCTCTTTCACATCGAAACACGTGGAATCGCTCCGAGCTATGTTCCACTGAATCGATCCCTTAAAGGTCCAAAGTGCAAAATGATTGCAAACTTCAGCATGCTATTACTTGGATACCATGACACTTAGAAAATTTTTGTTTGATCCTACAGAAATGCATTGGGCCCCTCTAGAAAAACATCTCTTGGTTTTGGCTATCTTGGAGTGGTTTTCTCGTGGCGGCGGATTTTCACTTGATGGAAAAAACATCAAATTCAAATAGTGCAAAGTTGCAAAGTGGTGCAACTTTCGTTCTGCAACTTGTGTGACCAAGTGGACTATTCCAACATGTCTGAATATGTATATTTACGCTAGGCATGGTCCTCTTTCGCACCGAAACATGTGGAATCGCTCTGAGCTATGTTCCACCGGATCGATCCCTGAAGGATCCAAAGTACAAAATGGCTGCAAACTTCAGCATGCTATTACTTGGATACCATTACACTTAGAAAATTCTCACCTGATCCTATAGAAAGGCATTGGGCCCCTCTAGAAACACCTCTCTCGATTTTGGCTATCTTAGAGTGGTTTTCTCGTGGCGGTGGATTTTCACTTGATGGAAAAATTGTCAAATTCAAGCAGTGCAAAGTTGCAAAGTGGTGCAACTTTCGCTCTGCAACTTGTGTGACCAAGTGGACTGTTCCAACGCATCCAAATAAGTATGTTTATGTTAGGAATGGTCTTATTTTGCACTGAAACACGTGAAATCACTCTGAACTACGTTCCACCGGATCGATCCCTTAAGGATCCAAAGTGCAAAATGGCTGCAAACTTTAGCATACTATTACTTGGATACCGTGACACTTAGAAACTTCTCGTCTGATCCTATAGGATTGTGTTGAGCCCCTCTACAAAAACCTCTCTCGGTTTTGGCTATCTTGGAGTGTTTTTCTCGTGGCGGTGGATTTTCACTTGATGGAAAAAACATCAAATTCAAGTAGTGCAAAGTTGCAAAGTGGTGCAACTTTCATTCTGCAACTTGTGTGACCAAGCGGATTGTTCCAAAAAATTCGAATAAGTATTTTTACGCTAGGAATGGTCTTGTTTTGCACCGAAACACATGGAATCGCTCTGAGCCATGTTCCATCGGATCGATCCTTGAAGGGTCCAAAGTGCAAAATAGCTGCAAACTTCAACATGCTATTACTTAGATACCGCGATGCTTAGAAACTTCTCATGTGATCCTATAGGATTGCGTTGGGCCCCTCTAGAAAAAATTATCTCGGTTTTGGCTATCTTGGAGTGGTTTTCTCGTGGTGGCGGATTTTCACTTGATGGAAAAAGTGTCAAATTCAAGCAGTGTAAAGTTACAAAGTGGTGCAACTTTCGCTCTGCAACTTGTGTGACCAAGCGGATTGTTCCAACGTGTCTAAATAAGTATTTTATGGTAGGAATGGTCTTGTTTCACTCCAAAACATGTGGAATCGCTCTGAGCTACGTTCCACCGGATCGATCCCTTAAGGGTCCAAAGTGCAAAATGGCTGCAAACTTCAACATGATATTACTCGAATACCATGACACTTAGAAACTTCTCGTCTAATCGTATAGGATCGCGTTGAACCCCTCTACAAAAACCTCTCTCGGTTTTGGCTATCTCGGAGTGTTTTCCCGTGGTGGCGGATTTTCATTTGATGAAAAAAGCATCAAATGCAAGTAGTGCAAAGTTGCAAAGTGGTGCAACTTCCGTTCTGCAACTTGTGTGACCAAGCAGACTATTCCAACACATTTGAATAGGTATGTTTATGCTAGGTATGGTCCTCTTTCACACCAAAACACGTGGAATCGTTCTGAGCTATGTTCCACCGGATCGATCCATTAAGGGTCTAAAGTGCAAAATGACTGCAAAATTTAGCATGCTATTACTTAGATACCGTAACACTTAGAAACTTCTCGTCCAATCTTATAGAAAGGTGTTGGGCCCCTCTAGAAAAACCTCTCTTGGTTTTGGCTATCTTGGAGTGGTTTTCTTGTGGCGGCAGATTTTCACTTGATGGAAAAAGTTTCAAATTCAAGCAGTGCAAAGTTGCAAAGTGGTGGAACTTTCGCTCTGCAACTCATGTGACCAAGCATAATGCTCCAACATGTTTGAATAGGTATGTTTACGCTAGGCATGGTCCTCTTTCGCACCGAAACACGTGGAATCGCTTCGAGCTATGTTCCACCGAATTGATCACTTAAGGGTCCAAAGTGCAAAATGGCTGCAAACTTCAGCATGTTATTACTCAGATACCGTGATGCTTAGAAACTTCTCAACTAATCCTATAGGATCGCATTGAGCCCGTCTACAAAAACCTCTCTCGTTTTTGGCTATCTTGGAGTGGTTTTCCAGTGGTGGCAAACTTTCACTTGAAGGAAAAAACATCAAATGCAAGCAGTGCAAAGTGGTGCAACTTGTGTGACCAAGAAGACTGTTCTACCACACCCAAATAGGTATTTTTACGCTAGAAATGGTTCTCTTTTGCACCAAAACATGTGGAATCACTCCGAGCTATGTTCCATTGGATCGATCCCTTAGGTTGGAGGAGTCTAAAGTTGCAAATTTGTAAGTTGCTTAAAACAACAAATTTGAAATGATATTGAATGGCCTAGTTAGCACTCGTTACATCTAGGTGATGCTCACAGAGGTGAGGCACTAGGCCTTCCTGAGAGGTCACCCATTCCAGTATAGTCCAACTCAAGCACTTAACCATGAAGTTTTTTCCCCAAGGTTAAGCCCACTTAGCTTATAACCCCATTTACAAAACCTTCAACAAGTGTTGTGCCTTATGAAACATTCATTATAGAGCCCCTTTAGCTCATCAATTGATAAGTAGGAGGTATTTTCTACAATGTGTCAAATTGTGATATTGCTATCAGGATTCCATTGAGCAGTCATTTGTAGTATTAGATATAGCTCTAGCTTCTACAGTATTGCACATGATTGTAGACGGTTTCAAAAATCTAGATGACATCAATAGGTCACATTACTCAAGAAGGATGAACATCTTAAAGACATTTGCGGAAATTAGGACAAGTAACCTTCTTGTGGACTTAGGGTTGCAATATCTGATCTACAACATGTTCCACTATTTCTTCAGTAGGATCAAGAACACACATGTAATGAAGGTGTGGTTGTATCCATGAAAGATTATGGTTTGAACTATCCAAAAGAGTGATGTTTTATCTCGACCAACCATATCTATACCATGGTTTGTTTGGAAACAAGGATGGGTTCTCTCTTCATCGGCATATACATTATTCCTCGATGTGTTCGCACCAGTGTTACAAGACTAGGACTCGTCTCAGACTTGACAAGCCATTTTTTGACTTGGACTTGGGCTTGGAGCCCAAACTTGACAAATTGAAAAACCTAAGAAATTCAAAGATTTTTAAGGATTTAAAACTTGTTTCATGCACCCTTTAATAAATAAACCTTAAAGACACAATAGCATCATCAAATAGAAATTATTATGATCCCATACACAAACATACATCAATCACATAAGTATAAGCACAAATTTTAGCTGAAGGAAATAACACATTTAGATATATAAATATTGTGATATTGCTATCAGGATTCAATCGTGTAGTTTTACAAGTCAAACTCATTGACCCATGATTCATCAGTAGTGGTTCACAAGAACCCATCTCTCATGATAATGAATGGTTCATAAGGAGGAAGATAAATCTTCATACATTTCTTCTATCACAAATGAGATAAGTGCTTGGTTTCATGAAGGTCATGAGACAACCATTAATGGGGAGTGGATACATGAAGAACTGATGGAGAATGATAATGGCTTCAAACCTGCTATAAAGGAAAAAAAAATTAGTTTCAATGATGCAAGAGGTTTTTGGTTTCACTACCAAAATGAGCCTATGAAGAATGCATGTGAAACTCCTTTTGACCTTGAGGATGTTCTTACTCCATCTCAAGGATCATGTATTGAGGATGACATAGATCAATGCTAGGGCTAACCAATTAATAATTATACACATGAATAAGTTAAACATGTACATGTCAATAAGGGAAGTACAAGTACTCAAAAACACGTAAGCCTCAAAATGTATACACACAAATATATAGTATACAAAAATTAAAACAAAGTATATGCACGAATACAAGGTATATGCATGAAAACATGTAAGCCACAAAGTATACATTCGAATGCATGTAAGTCACAAAGTATACACGTAAGTTGTAAAGTATACACTTGAATACATGTAACTCATATCTATTGAACCATCAATTTAGAATGCAAATATGGACAGACATCGATAAAAGATATTTGTATTAACCAAATAGACATGTAGGTGTACATCAATATATGTCGATATAAGTATGAAATATATGTACAAAACAACCATATAGGCTTACAAGAATGTCATCTAGGCATACATTATCAAATATGTCCAATAAAAAATATGTACAAAACTGCCATGCAGGCATACAACAAAGGACTCTGGAATCAAAAGTCATTGCTCTCCATGCCCTGGAAATAAAATCTTTCCCTTTCCTTTTCACTCAGATGGCGATAGGTCTGTCACTCATTTTTGTTGCGCTCGTGGAGTGCTCCTTCTACTCCTCCTAGGGTTTAGTTCATGGTGAAGTTTTAACTGTTACAATAAGAAGTAAAGACATGAATATATAGAAATTACATTATAAAAAATGATATATTTGACAAAATAATCAGTTACAACCATCTCACGATCTCTCTCCATGAGGGAAATATTCTAACACCCATGCTTAGGCGTGCTCAAGCCCTGTATAAACCATACAAATAGAAATTAAACTATGTGAATCAATAATGGTTTGATTTTTCACTAACTAACATCTATAACAACAAATGTAAATTGAAATTTACTAATTTGCCTCATACCTCTTCTGTCAGAGCCATCGAGGATTGTATAGCAGATGTCACACCAATATCCATTGCCCTCGTCACATTCAGAGGTGTGTCGTCTTGCAACAACTAAAAATAAAATAACAAATCATTCAACGCAATCAATGACGTCCATACATAAACTACACAAATCTATTAAGTACTTGATTCATTAGGTAAAATATTTATTCTATTACCTACATGAAGGTTTGAGTAAATCCACCACCATTGGGAAGTGTTCCATCAAAACCTCCAATATTAGTCTATTCAACATCCAAAATTGCATATTAAATTACCATTCGTAAAATAATGCCATTAACAAGCAATAAATTTATAATTGTTTACTAGTTACATACCTTGCAATTTTATTAAAATCATAAAACATTTTTAGTTAATCTTGCATTTCAAAATCAAAATTTAATAAATTAAATTCAATGAACACATGCACTAACTTTTACTTGACTATCAATGCCATATGCCTGATGCAAAATGTCAACTACCCTCTCTATCTCCATAGTTGTAGATGGATCCTACGTACCAATCTCCTGAGGATCAGTGGGGTTATGTGAACAAGTAGCCCCGCAAGATTGACACACATGTGTTCGAAGGCCACCACTGAAAGACTCCCCTGGATGGCACTGTAGAATAGGGCTAGTATGATGGATGACACTCTGGGTCAAAGTGTTGATTTCCTGCAATGTCTCTACGTCAGCACTTTCCTTCATGACGGAAGGCATAACAATGTGCTCACGAGGTGGCCTAGCGAGAGCTCGTCTACCTTGCCGCGTAGGATCCGGTTGTGCACCAGGTCTATCCTGAGCTGACCCCCCACCTCTCCCCTCGAAATTCCTCATATCAAAATAATTTGGGATTTTGTTCAATATGAACTCACTGTATAGTTTCCTAAGGAAATATTGCGGGACCTCGCAATTGTTGCACGGTGGGTAATCGAAGACCATGTACCACCTATCATAAAACCGGTCCCTAATCTGTCGATGGTGGCACCAATGGATAGGAAACCTCTTCGCATTGAGGGTAAGATTTTGATTTGTGTGTGGGTCGGTGAATAATGAGCACAAATCACCTTTTGTAATTTTTAAATCCTTCACATCCTTGTATGATAGTTTATTTGAATAATAGTCCCTAGCCCCCTGCCTCCTATCTTCCCATCCAGTTATTTATTTGCTAATTGAATCTACGTTTTCTAACATATCTTTCAATGAATTTGCTAGGGTGATTCTTTCTGTGGTTGAACCATTTGGATCACTCAACCTATTGATCAAATCTTCAATTTGTTTTTTGTTGTTCTCAATTTCACCTATTAAATTTTGTTGAGTGCTAGGAGGGGTTTGAGTGATTGGTGGAGGAGGTTGATGTTGTGGTTGATTTTGATCTTGAGAATTTGTTTGGTCTTCTTGTTGAGGATTTTGAGGGTTTGCAGGTTGATTTGCATCTTCTAAAAATTTAAACAAATAGATATCAAATTCAACCTAAAACTAACAAATTCAAAACAAAAACCATAGAATCCTTACCTCTCACAACTCCTCGTCGTCATGGTGCCATCGTTGTGAAGAAATACGGATTGTTGGTGAAGATATTATCCTCCTAGAACACGAGTGCGATATTGTGGGGTTTTTGGCCGCGGGTGCAACAAAAAAACCAGTTGAAATGCAAATGAGAGATTTGCATTTGTTTTTTTTCTTTTAACAGTAAATAACGCAAGCATGTTATAACGTGCTCACATGATTTCTTTGTAGTTTCCTAGACCTAGCCTACGCTTAACGTAGACATAACGTGAGCGCGTTATAACTCGCTCGCGCTATGGTTTTCAAACTTGTTTTTGACGGTGTCCACGGAATTGCTACCCATTTCCATGCACCCGCCCTATTGAAAATATTTATACCTATTATGATTGACACTAGTCTAAAGAATTGATTTTCAAGGGATCACCTTTATATTCCTTTCTATGATGTGTTCATGGTCAATACTAGACTTACTTGAAATGGTTTATCATTTGATGCTTCTTCTTTAGGATGTTCCTAAATTATTAGCTCCAATCTACTTGATCCTTTATCAAAATTCCTTACAATCAGAAAATCGCTAAAAGTATGGACCAGAGATCGATCAACATCATTAACATTTCACCATTGACATGAAAGAACTGAAAAACTAACATCTAACATCTAACTTACATTCAAGATTTTAAAATCAGTTTGGAAAGATAGAATAACAAGAACCATGCAAGATAAATCAATCCAAGAGAGGCCACTAAAGCACAATGTCTTCAATTGTATTAAATTCATCCAATAGTAGCAACAATTCCAGTACCCTGTATTACAACACTTGCTTTGAAATAAAACAACTTCTAATTCAAACCTTTTACTCTATTGTCTAACTTTGCTTCAAAATCCAATCCTCTAGTCCTATTTATCTATTGAAATAAGGAAAAATGCCATACTTATAGATATTACATCATGGGTCAGTACAAGTTAGGGCCACAAAGAGGGTCGGCCAAGAAAAGAAAACCTTAAAATGAAATGTGATATTGCATTAAAAGTTTGAGGCTCCTTCCCAAGTCAGCCAAAGGTGAAACATCTAATATTTTGAATCTTCCATTTAATATTTAATCTCTTCCCTTGATTCCCTGATGAACTTATTCCATTCCACCCTTAGGGTTTGACACCTCTCCATGACTGCGACAACCCTTCAATGGATTCCCTCTCTACTGCCCTTTGTTTATGAATCTTCCTTAAAACATTTTGATTAACTTGCAATGATTCATACCATCCCCAGGGCTCTGAAACCTTGAAAAAGGTGAGATCTCATCATTCACCAGCTTTTCTTTGTACACTTCATGATTATCTTCAACTTTTGCAGGAGGAGGCCTGTTCCAGCCTTATCTTGCTCCATTACCACAGAGAGATGAAAGTCTACATTATGCTCCAGAGGGAATTCTTCGCCCTTTTTTTCTTATTCATTCCCCCTTCTTCTAACTTTTCTTCCTGATCTAATGTTTCTGCCATAACTTGAATGGGAGAGGGAATTCTTTCCTGTGCCTTTCCTTTTCTGTAGGTATTCTCCCTTCATCTTTGACCAATGAATCATCATAAGACACCAAGGAGGAGTGTAAAGTCTTGCCAATCTCTACCTCTGCATTATAGAGGTCTCCATCATGAATTTATTCTACTTCCTCCTCTAGGTGATCACTAACCTCCTCTTACATCTCCTCCAACAATAGCTTTGCTTGATTCAACCTGCATTCAAGAGACCATAATCAATACCTATCATAGCATAAGAATCCAAGTTTAGTTCATCATAAATGCATGCCGATCACCAAAGAAATCCAAAAAATCAATCAGAATCCCCTAAAAATAACATCCTTTCTCAAAGTTTGGGCTTTTCACCTGTTCGCGAAAATCAAGCCAGAAAGGAATTTCGAGGAATTTTGAGATAGACGGATTTTAGCGACGAAACCCAAAATAACATTCACAATCATCTCCATCATCATGCAAAACTCAAGAAACAGTTGCACATATCTTCCAATTATCCTAAATCAATCATGTAATACAAATTCATTAACCATTAATTCATGCATTCCCCTTATTCTTCATTGCTAACAAATTTTCAGGGAATTTTGTTGGGGACGGAAATCCACGAAGTTAGCAAGAGTTAGCACTTTCCAGAGAAATGAAGAGGTGACAGAAACTCAGGAAAATCCAAAGGAAGCGGAAATCCGTGAACTGGCCAAATTTTTGGACCTCATGCAACTCTTGATGAAGCGTCCACAGGAAGGAAACTCAGAGAAATCCAAAGGCGAAGGAAATCTGCGAGGACATAGAAAACCCGAAATCGCAACCCAGTTAGGATTTTGCCCAAATCAATCGAATGATCACAAATTTGGGGACTTAAGCTCGGAAATGACCTACCTCAAATCGTCCACCGATTGAACCAAATTTCAAACTATCTCAAGGGGTGACCTAACAACAATGGATAATAAACTCAAGATCAAACCCTAAGGCCACAGGATGAACACACGACCACAATTTTGATCTATTCACTCACAAAACCAAATTCGAAGGGCGGTGAAACAGGCAAGGCAAGGCGCAATCAATTATAGGATAAGCAAAGGAGGCAACGTCGAATTCAAAAAGGGAAGTCAAAATGATAAATAAAAAAGCCCAGCCAAACTGTGAACCCCCCTCAAAATACTGAAATCAAACCTAAGCACACTCAACAAGCCAAAGAGGAATTCACATTCATCAATTGAAAATAGGGTAATGGGTACATACCATTGATGAAGCAAACAAGTGATAATCAATGACTGAGAGTAAGCCTTGATGTGTGCGAGCAAGCAACAACAACGAAAATGCCAAGAAAACCGTGACCAAGCCCAAAAATTTGCAAGTCCAAACGCTAATCACACCAAGCAATCACAAGTGATCTCCCTCAAATTCAATTAGAGATAAATTCAATCAAATCACAACATAAAAACTAGCTCAAACCTCATTAAACACAACTGCAAAGTCTATACGCGAGTCGTTAATGTGATGAAAAGATAACTCAAGATGGGTTCAAGGATTTGAGGCAGAAAGGGAATTTCAGGAAATTCTGATCGACATGGAATTCTGTGAAGAACCGAAATCCCTGAAAATAGTGTGAAAATGGCCTCAGTCAGGTTTTCAAAGCAACCGGGGAAAATTTTCCAGAGGAGGAAAATCTTGAAACTAAAGAAAAACCCGAAATTGACCCAAAACTTAGGATTTTCAAAGTGTTTTCCCAGAGAGGGTATTTGCATAAGCAAGATAAGAATTTAGGAGCATGCAAGGTGACCAAAATTTCATGACCAAATCACCGAAGACCATAGACAAGGCGAGAGAGAAGAACCAAAAGACCAAGCATAGAGGGTCCCTGCTTTAGTGGGGTGTGTGTGCAAAAATTGGACAACATTATCCATGCAATAAAAATGACAAAAAATTTAAAAGGAAAGTACTCATCTATTTAGTCTAACACCCCTTGAGTGGCCAACTCTCCAGTTCCTACGTCCTCAGGTCACATGCACAAGGTAATCGAAAGTTCTCCCATTAAAAATAATCTTCATCCATAATTTCAACAACTCAGAGATTGATATGCAATAATTTATTTATTCATATATATTCAAAAATTATGTCGACAACATAACAATACTATTATGCCTCCTCTTTACTTCTAGAGATTACATATTTATAAAGAGCTTCCAGCTAAATCCTATATTTCAAATGGTTTAGATTACCATTGAAAAAGTCTATAACAAATTTTGAACAAAATTTATGTCTTTAAATGCCCATTACATAAATATTAAAGAGGCTCGAGTTGAGCCATGAAGTCTTTAAGCTTTAAAACATAACAAAAATTTAACTAAAAGAAATTATGATTTCGGTCCATCATCCTAAAGTTCTGGAGCATGTTCCCACCACATGTCTTTAATTTGTTCTGGAGCTCGTGCTGGTTGAACGCTTCTGATTGTTGTATGATGACCAATTATTATCCTACAAAACACTTAAAACTACCCATTAAATCTACATTGGAAAGATACTTCAATAAATCACAAGAAATAAAGTTTATACTATTTTTCTCAAAAGATAAGCAATTATTTTGCCTAAAGTTTAATTAATTGGCAGAGAATAATTATTTTGCATATATGAGGAAGGGTTTTATTATGTTATTATGATGAGGTTATTTTTACCTCATCAACTAGCTTATATGAATATATACATGTATATATACTCATTGATATAACAGACACATTGAATTTATAATATACTTATCTATACTTTAGGGCTTGAAGGGATTTTTGTGCAAATTTGGTCTTGAATTCTTCTTTGATTGTTATCCATATAAACCTATGCATGTGCACTTTTAGAGCATGTGCACATTTGATCTTAAGAACAAAGTACACAACTTGCTTATCTTAATAATATAAGATAGAAAGGATGTTAA
Organism: Sequoiadendron giganteum; assembly: GCA_007115665.2. Classification (NCBI taxonomy): domain Eukaryota; kingdom Viridiplantae; phylum Streptophyta; class Pinopsida; order Cupressales; family Cupressaceae; genus Sequoiadendron; species Sequoiadendron giganteum. The sequence continues at coordinate 79,457,481 of CM021109.1, forward strand.
CACATCGATTTAATTATTTTCACCCCATAGTATTCTATATTAACAATTTTTTTGGTGCAATAATATTATACTAGTAATCACACCTTGGTGTACAATGGATAGGTCGAAGAGGTGTGGAAGGTCATTTTGAAAAAAATGGTTTTTTTTTGGGTACACTTGCAAAATAAAGGTATCAATGCAAAAGTGATATGCATCCATTTACAAGGATCTAAACACAAATGAAACAAAACCTTTGAATCAGAAAAATAATTGTAGTGCCACCTTACCCACTTGTTTTTCCACAGGCACATATTCACCTGTCAAGCTACTCTCATGTACAAAACTTGTACCAAATATCACAAGGCCATCTAAAGGAATTCTTTCTCCAACTTTCACAACTAAAATGGTGTTAATTTCCATAGCCTTAATAGACACTTTCCCCCTTATTTCCTTTATCAAAATTGATACAGCCTTTTGGACCTATATGAAAGTGAAAGGCTTTGTTCATGCATACTTTAAGCTTGATCTCCATGTTGTTCTTTCAAGCTATTCTTCAACGAATCCAATTTCTTCTTTGTGCAATATTTTTATGAATGTATGAGAACACTCTCATTATCTTGCATCCCTTCTCTAGCACTGCATGGATGCGAGTGGGTATAAGGAAAATAATGGCATAATGCAATTTAAGACTCCCAAAACTATAAAACAAGTGTAAACAAGAGAAGTGAGAAAAAATATATAGTGAGTCAATCCCAATGGATTCAAACCAAAAAATATGTTATAACTTAGTACATATTCAGTGAAAAATGACATGTCCTATGAAATTTCCAAGTGGTCTCCTCCCTTAGCCCTCCCTCCAATAAAAATTCCACCTTCCCATTTAATACAATTGTGAATGATATGCAAATGTTGTAGTTGAAAATGCTGGTATAGGATCTCTATAACAGGGTATGACATCTATCACAACATAATGGAAGGAGATTTTTTTAGATGTTATACATACAATTTTAACTATTAATCTCTCTTCTCTCGATATCTATTTCCATTTATCTCTCTTATCTCTCTCTCTCCCTCTACCCCTTTGTCTCTCCATCTCCCTCTTCCTCTTTGTATATCCATCTCTTTCTCAAGTCCTCTCTCTTTGTTCCTTTAAGTCTCACTCTATTTTTCCCTCTATCTCCTAAATACCCATTTTATTGATATCTCTAGATTTATGTGCGCGAATAATGTGTATGCACATTAGGACTTGTAATTAGAGTAAACATAACATCTTTGATAGAATCCTTGTTAGTTTGGTTTTTGAAGATTGATATATATAAACACATCATGTACATTTCTACATATACAATCTATATACACATAAAATTGTATGTATAGACTTGTAGTTTGCTTCAAGGCATGATAGGATTATCTGCAAGAATGATTCCTTATCATTGATTTCCTTGATATTTCATAAATGAGGTACCTATTCAAAAGCAAAGGGGTTGATACACTTTGTTGAACAATATGTAATGTAAGAGGAAAACAATGCCCTTGTGTACATTGTGAATCTCACTTGGCTAGGGAGAGAACACAATTTAGTAGGCTTGATAGGACATTGTGTCTACTTTTTGAATACCCATTTGATTTAAAATGTAAATCTGCATCTACATGCATGTGCACACACATTGGGTCCAATGGTTTGTTCAGACTAGTTTGTTTGGTAGAAATAATTGTAAGTTTGGTTTCTAAATACACATTTCTTTCATAGGCATATAACACTAGCTTATATAAATATATACATGTATATATTCTCATTGATAAAACACACACACTTTGAATTTATAATGTGCTTATCTTTACTTAAGGGCTTCAAAGGATTCTGTGCAAATTTGGTCTTGAATTCTTCTTTGATTGATATCCATATAAACCTACACATTTGCACTTTTAGAGCATGTGTACACATTTGATCTTAAGAATAGAGTACACAACTTGATTATCTTAATAATATAAGAAAGAAAGGATGTTAACACATCAATTTAATTATTTTCACCCCATAGTTTTCTATTAAATTTTTTCTTTGTGCAATAATATTATACTAGTAATCACACCTTGGTGTACAATGGATACATCGAAGAGGTGTGGAAGGTCATTTTGAAAAAAAATGGTCTATTTTTTGGGTACATTTGTGCAATAAAGGTCTCAATGGAGAAGTGATATGCATCCATTTACAAGGATCTAAACACAAATGAAATAAAACCTTTGAATCAGGAAACTAATCATAGCGCCACCCCACAGCACCTTACCCACTTGTTTTTCCATAGGCACATATTCACCTATCAAGCTACTCTAATGTACAAAACTTTTACCGAATATCACAAGGCCATCTAGAGGAATTCTTTCACCAGATTTCACAACTAAATTGGTGTTAATTTCCATAGCCTTAATAGACACTTTTCCCCCTGTTTCCTCGATCAAAACATATATAGCCTTTTGGGCCTGTACGAAAGTGAAAGGCTTCGTTCATGCATACTTTAAGCTTGATCTCCACGCTGTGCTTGCAAGCTATGCTTCAACGAATCCAATGTCTCCTTTGTGCAATATTTTTATGAATGCATGAGAACACTCTCATTATCTTGCATCCCTTCTCTAGCACTGCATGGATGAGAATGGGTATAAGGAAAATAATGGCATAATGTAATTTAATACTCCCAAAACTATTAAAAAAGTGTAAACACGAGAAGTGAGAAAAAATATATAGTGGGTCAATCACAATGCATTCAAACCAACAAACATGCTATAACTTACTACATATTCAATGAAAAATGACATGTCTTATGAAATTTCCAAGTGGTCTCCTCCCTTGGACCTCTCTCCTATAAAAATTTCACCTTCCCATTTAATACAATTGTGAATGACATGCCTGTAGTTGCAAATGTTGGTATATGAGCTCTATAATAGGGTATGACATTTATCACAACATAATGGAAAGATATTTTTTTAGATGTTATAGATGCAATTTTAACTATTAATCTCTCTTCTCTTGATATCCATTTCCTTTTATTTCTCTTATCTCTCTCTCCCTCTACCTCTTGATCTCTCCATCTCCCTCTTCCTCTTTGTATATCCATCTCTTTCTCAAGTCCTCTCTCTTTGTTCCTTTAAGTCTCACTCTATTTTCCCCTTTATCTCCTAATACCCATTTCATTGATATGTCTAGATTTGTGTGCAAGAATAATGTGTTTGCACATTGGGACTTGTAATTAGAGTACACATAACATATTTGATAGAATCCTTGTTAGTTTGGTTTTTGAAGATTGATATATATATACATATCATGTACATTTCTACATATACAATCTATATACACATAAAATTTTGTGTATATACTTGTAGTTTTCTTCAGGGCATGATAGGATTATTTGCAAGAATGATTCCTTATTATTGATTTCCTTGATGTTTCATAAAAGAGGCACCTATTCAAAAGTGGAGGGGGTAATACACCTTGTTGAACAATATGCAATGTAAGAGGAAAAAAATGCCCTTTTGTACATTGTGAATCTCACTTGGCTAGGGAGAGAACACATTTTAGTAGGCTTGATAGGACATTGTGTCTGCTTTTTGAATACCCATTTGATTTAAAATTTAAATCTGCATCTACATGCATGTGCACACACATTGGGTCCTATGGTTTGTTCGGACTAGTTTGTTTGGTAGAAATCATTGTAAGTTTGGTTTCTAAATACATATTTCATTGATAGACATATACTACCAGCTTATATGATACATGTATATATTCTCATTGATACAACACACACACATTGAATTTATAATGTACTTATCTTTACTTTGGGGTTTGAAATGATTTTATGCAAATTTGGTCTTGAATTCTTCTTTGATTGATATCCATATATAAACCTATACATGTGCACTTTTAGAACTTGTGTACACATCTAATCTCAAGAATAGAGTACACAACTTGATTATCTTAATAATATAAGAAATAAAGGATGTTAATACATCAATTTAATTATTCTCACCCCACAGTTTTCTATATTAACAATTTTATTTATGCAATAATATTATACTAGTAATCACAACTTGGTGTACAATGGATACGTTGAAGAGGTGTGGAAGGTCATTTTGAGAAAAAAATGGTCTATTTTTTGGGTACATTTGTGCAATAAAGGTCTCAATGGAGAAGTGATATGAATCCATTTACAAGGATCTAAACACAAATGAAACAAAACATTTGAATCAGGAAAATAATCGTAGTGCCACCCCACACCACCTTACCCACTTGTTTTTCCATAGGCACATATTCACCTGTCAAGCTACTCTCATGTACAAAACTTGTACCAGATATCACAAGGCCATCTAAAGGAATTCTTTCACCAGCTTTCACAACTAAAACAGTGTTATTTCCACAACCTTAATAAACACTTTTCCCCATGTTCCCTCGATCAAAACTGATATAGCCTTTTGGGGCTATACGAAAGTGAAAGGCTTCTTTCATGCATACTTTAAGCTTGATCTCCACGTTGTGCTTGCAAGTTATGCTTCAACGAATCGAATGTCTCCTTTGTGCAATATTTTTAAGAATGTATGAGAACGCTCTTGTTATCTTGCATCCCTTCTCAACACTGCATGGATGATAATAGGTATACAGAAAATAATGGCATAATGTTAATTAAGACTCCCAAAACTGTAAAAGAAGTGTAAACAAGAGAAGTGAGAAAAAATATAGTGGGTCAATCACAATGGATTCAAACCAACAAACATGTTATAACTTAGTACATATTAATGAAAAATGACATTAACTATTGAAATTTCCAAATGGTCTCCTCCCTTGGCCTTCTCTCCTATAAAAATTCCACCTTTCTATTTAATAAAATTGTGAATGACATGTCAAATGTTGTAGTTGCAAATGTTGGTATATGAGCTCTATAATAGGGCATGACATCTATCACAACATAATGGAAGGAATTCTTTTTAGATGTTATGGATGTAATTTTAACTATTAATCTCTCTTCTCTCGATATCTATTTCCTTTTATCTCTCTTATCTCTATCCATCTACCTCTTGGTCTTTCCATCTCCCTCTTCCTCTTTGTATATCCAAGTCTCGCTCTATTTTTTCCTTTATCTCCTAACCCATCAACGCCCCCTCCCCATCTCACCCTCTTTCTATCCCTATCTCTCTATTGCAAACATAAAACATGAGCTACTAATAATGGAGCCTAATTATCTCCCTCATTAGAAGTTTTGTTTCCACTGTATTTGGATCCCTATAAAAGAATACATAGTTGATTTGAAGCTATCACTTCTCCATTGAAATCTTTGTTGCACAAACATCATTTGCTAAATGGCTTACCAATTCGCTTACCTCACAAATGAAAAATGTACGGAAAAATAGACCCATTTTTTTCGGATCCCTATAAAAAAATACATAGTTGATTTGAAGCTATCACTTCTCCATTGAAATCTTTGTTGCACAAACATCATTTGCTAAATGACTTACCAATTCACTTACCTCACAAATGAAAAATATTGGGAAAAATAGACCCATTTTTTTCCTAATTGACCTTCTACACCTTTTCTGTACCCATTGCACCAAGGTGTGAATGCTGGTTTAGTTTAGCATACAACTTTCCTTGGTGGAAACCCTAACCTATTCTTTTGTTGTTGTCACAGCCTCCACGAGAAACACCATGTTATGCCGCAAACTAGTTGATGTTGTTGCAGGTCCCATGAATATCAATTTATGCTGCAAACTGTTTGTCAAGTACCCATTCCATTTTCGTAATGTTTTCTCAACTGAAGCTCATTCGCAGAGCCTCTTTTCACACTTTGCCTCCTGCAAACTGAACATGTCTGAGGCCGATATCAATCGGATGTTCAAGTTGGCCCCCCAATTGCAGAAGCTTCGAACCCTTCACAACGCGGAGCAGATTATTCAGTTGTTTAAAAAGCGCGGCTTAACTGAAGTCCAAATTGCCAATATAATAAGGGTTCGGCCCGAAATCATCCAATATGCAGAAAGGACATTGGAACCTAAAATCAAACTCCTGGAAGATTTCGGTTTTGTAGATCAAAATTTGGCCGAGTTTTTGACGAATAATACTGGCGTTATGAGCCTCAACCTCAAGGAGCTTCGTTCCAAGATGGAGTTTCTGAGGAATGTATTTCAGTCCCAGGATGTGCTCGTTAAAGCCCTGTTAAGAGCAATACGACTTGTCAATAATAGCTTGGAGAAGACCCTGAAGCCCTCGGTTGCCTACTGGAAAGGATGGGGTTTTTGTGGGACGAGCCTCTCAAGCTTCTTACGTCTATATCCGCGCGTTCTGTCACTGACTTCTCTTACACCTGCACAGGTGGATCTCATTCACAAGTTTGGCGCTGACAAAGAAAGCAAAACGTTCAAATATATTGTAGGTGTAGCGGCCGTGAGCCGCACGGAAACGTTAGAGGCCAAGGTAAAGAATCTCAGGCTCTGCGGGCTCTCGGCTGAAGAAACCTGTCAACTAATTAGAGCTTCCCCTAAAGTCTTTGGTTACTCAAAGGAAACTGTTCGTGAAAAGATGAATATTGTAGTTAATGTCATTGAGCTCCCTGCAAATTATATAGTGAAACACCCTTGGATATTAGAACTCAACGTGGAAAAGACTATAAGGCCCAGGCTTCTGGTTTGGCAGAAAATCAAATCCATCAATGACTTCAAACTTCCTCTTTGGACAGTATTGAGTATGACAGAGGCAAGGTTTGTTAGTAAGATTATAAAAGGGCATCCCGAATCTCAAACGTTGTGGACAATTTATGAAAATGCCATCTCTAATGATTCGGACCGCACAAAGAGCTCAACAAAAACATAATTTTGGATAGAGAAAATGATCGAGTCTTTGTCAGAAGGTAGGCAAGCCCTTCCCATTCAGGTGATTGCTGTGAGCAGGTATGCAGTTATAATTTTTTTAATGTGAGATAATTGCTATCGCTGCAGCCATTAAGTGTGATATAATTGGTGTATGTTTAGTACATAGAAGTTTTGTGACTTCTACAAGTCATCTCGGAAATATTATTGTTATGTTCCAAATGTACTAGACATAATGTTCAGCAAACAAGTTATCCAGCCCCTACATTTTTGGAGAAGTTGTATTATGGGTTTGATGTAGTACCATTTATAACACCGGAGTCAGTTCTTCAAGAATACATTAAATCAGTAAACCAAGACAGTAGGCTTTTCCATTTGTAGTGGAAGTTCATCGACAATAACATCACAGAACATTATTATTTAGAAGTCATTCAACAAATAGTTTAAAACAGAGTTTCGGGACTAAGATCCTTATACAATTTACTCTCTTATATTTGGAATACATTTTGTATACCTTTCATCATGGATATTCCCTTTCAAAATTGTCAATGGCAAATGCATCCTTCCCATATTCTCCTATTATGTTAGTCCTCCAATCAAGAGAAATCTCCGATAATGAACATAAGGCTTCTTTGATAGAGCTGATATGTTTTGACCACAAACCTTCCACAAATCAAATATTGTCTAAATTTATCTAGATCGTGCATTATAGCTAATGTCTCCTTATCATAGATTGAATAATTCTGTTCAATGTCTTTTAACTTTTGGCTTTCAAATGCTATTGGATATCCCTTTTGCATTAATATAGCTCCAACTCCTTCACTTGAGGCATCACATTCTAGAACAGAAGGAAGCGAGAAATCTAGAATGGCTAGTACAAGACATGAACTTACTATTTTCTTGAGTTTATCAAAGGCCTCTTGAGTAGTCTATGTCGATGTGAATGCTCCCTTCTTGGTTAAATTTGTTAGTAATTGAGAGAATCCTTTGACAAATCTTTTATAACAACTACAAAGCCCAAAGAAATCTCTCAATTAAGTGAAATTTGTTGGTGGGGGCCAATTCAAAATGGGTTGTATCTTTTGTTGATCAACTTGCACTTCTTGAGCACTAATAAGTTAATCACGTGTTCTAAATAGAGAATCAGTGTCAAACCAAACTCACATTTGGATTCCTTAACATAAAAAGACTATTGCTCCATATTCCCAAAACTTCATCCACATGTTGTAGATTTTCCTCTCATGAATTTGTGTAGATCAAAATGTCATCAAACAATACTGTGATGTCCCCAACTCAAGCCATGTGGCTTAACAATGCATGGACTGCCATTTCCTTGGATTACCCAAGAGGAAGAGGATGTAGAGCATTATTAGGTAAGTGTGGAGTCTTTGACTTGTATCCTATTATATTCTTAATTTGTGGGCACGCCTTTTTAGGTAACTTAAGTGATTCCTAGCCTAAGGACTGAAGTTTTTCCCTTTTTTTTTAAAGTTTAATGACTTAAGGGACATGTACATTAAGTGGTTTTATTAAACATGTGTCAAAAAGGTCAAAGGGGGGTGTGGGATTTCAAGGAGCCTATTGGCTCATTTTTTAGGGATTTTATTTGGGACATTAAATTGAGTTGGTAATTGATCAATGGTTTAGGTTAAATCCTTCTTTTGGGAGTCATTATATAACATTTTAGGATTCTTTTGGAGCTATTCTTTTCTCTATTGGTGCTGCAATCTTTGGCTTAAGGTTTGAAAACCCTTGAGTATCCCTGGTTTCAGAGAGACATACGAACACCCTCTAGTTAGAAGGTTGTGTTTCAATGGAAGGGCTTTGGTCTGTGATGCCTTAGCACATCATTTCAGAGCTGCACTTCATTGTCAAGTTTGGAGGCCATTTTGGGAGGTGAGATTCAGAATATCAAGATCAAATTTGGATTATGTAAAGCAATGTGTCTTCATGTTTCTGAGCATCACTGAAGCTAATAACAGAAAGGACAAGTGGGACGGACCTAGTGCTTGTTTACTAGGGTTTTGGCAAGGGCGGCTAGGGTTTGAAGATATTTTTGAGGTATTTGTGCCTAAATCTGCATACTGTTAATCATATTCTTTGTAGAAAATTATGGAAAAATCAATGTAAACCATTTTTGTGAATTGTGGGCAGATTTGAGGATTGTCTATAAGGCTGAAGATGCACAAATACCATGTCTCCCACCTCAAAAGACCTCTCAATTCGATGGCAATCAACATATTTCTTTTGCTGTTCTTGTGCAATTTGAATATTATCCTTAAGTGCTTTAAGGATATTTTGATTCTCTTTAACCCACTCAAGAGCTTTTGGAGCTCTAAAATCAAGAAAAACCAAGTCCACAAATGTAGAAGCTTCATAACCTTACAAGGCTTTGAAAGGGGTCATACCTATGCTCATAGGATATGCAGTGTTGTAACAAAATTCAGCCAAGTGTAATCACCTTGCCCATGCCTTTTGCTGCTTCGAGACATAGTTTCTCAAGTAGTCTTCAAGCCATTTGTTTACAATTTCTGTTTGGCCATATGTTTGAGGATGATAACTAGTGCAATGATCGAGTTGTGTTCTAGCTAGCTTCATCAACTCTTGCCAAAAAGTGTGGATGAATATGTGATTGCTATTGCTTATAATTCTTTTTGGCACACCATGAAGTCTAAACATTTGTTCAAAAAATAAACTAGCAACTTGTGGCACTTTAAACTCAAAAGGCATTGACATAAAGTGAGCAAATTTAGTGAGTCTGTCCACCACAACAAAAATACAATCCTTACCATTGGTCTTGGGCAGCCCGATAATGAAATCCTTTGATATTTGTTCCCATTTTTTATTTTGATCAGGAAGTGGATGTAGCAGCCCTGCTGGAAACCTTTGGCACTCTATGCATTCTCTTACATGCTTGAGAACATCGTCTTTTACAACTTCCATGAAAATATATCACGGCCGTACCTATAAGTCTTCAAATAACTTGGATGACCAGCAAGCTGATTGTTATGGACTGCAATAAGAATCTTATGTTTAAGCTTACTTTTTGGGACAAAATAGATTCCATCCTTATAATAGATGATGTCATTCAACACTTTATATCTTTCATCATTGATTTTACCATCTAAAATCTCACAAGCACGCTGATTTTTTGAATACTCTACTAGTAGATGATCCTTCCAAGAGGCTGAAATCTTTGAAAGTGAGCAAAATGAAGCATTTAAAGATAATGCATCAGCAACAACATTATTATTCCCTTTGACAAATACAATATCATAGCAATATCCTTGAAGCTTACCCAACGTTGTTGTCACTCATTTAATCCTTTTGCTCCATGAAATACCTGAGGCTATTATGATCAGTCCTCACTATAAACTTGCTGCCCACAAGATATTGGCAGAACTTTTCAAGTGCATGCATGATTGCCAACATTTCCTTATCATATGTAGAGAATCCCTTTTCAACCTCATTCAATTTTCAGTTCTCATAAGCAATTGGATGCTTGTCTTGCATCAAAACAACCCCAATACCAATATCGGATGCATCACACTCGAGCACAAAAGGTTTAGAGAAATCCGGCTATGCCAAAACAGGACAAGTACTCATTACCTTCTTAAGATGGTCCATGTTCTTTTGAGTCTCATCCATCCAAACCAAAGAAACGAGACTCGCCCGGACTTGCCTAAACTTGGTGAGTCCCGAGTCAAGTCACCCTAGCCAAGTCTGGGGGCTTGAACTCGGACTCGGTCGAGTTTGGACAAGTCCTAGCAAGACCTGTCGAGTCTCTTAGATGCATTCGTAGGAAGGATGCAGGTTCCTTTGAGCCATAGACTTCTAGTTATTGTTTTGATATTTCATATTTGTTTGGAAAATTTGATGTCATGGATTTCATATTCCATGAGTTTTGTATACATTTGAGTCTTTGACTATATCTTAGCGTGCTATTTCCTACAGCAGCTCAACTACAATTTGCGTTTATACTCATGTGATTAATGTATACTTGTGTATGTGATCAAATTAGCTTCTATTTGATGATGTTATTGTGTCTTTAAAGTTTATTTAATAAAGGGTGCATGAAACCAGTTTTAAATCCTTAAAAATCTATAAATTTCTTTGGTTTTTCATTTTGTCGGGCCTACGCTAAGTCCGAGTGCCGAGTCTCGAGTTGAGTCATCCTCGTCGAGTCCGTGCCAAGTTTGAGTATCGTAACTATGGTCCAAACAAAGGCATCCTTTTTGGTCAAATCTATCAAAGGAGCGGTTAATGAAGAAAATCCCTTCACAAACCGTCTATAATATGTGCATAGACCAATGAAGCCCCTCAGATGAATATGATTAATAGTATGCACTCACTCAAAGCAGCAAAAATTGTTTGGGGAAAAAATCGGCAAACCAAAAAATCGTGAAAAAATAGGGGAAAAAAATCGGATTTGAAAAAAAAAACCGTAAAAAAAATGTAGAAAAATAGACAAAACCTACTTTTTGTTTTTAACATTTTCATGAAATTTTTGAAAATAACGACTAGCGCGAACATATTAATAACAAAAAAACACATGTTTTCTGGGATTTTTCGCGCGTTTTAGGGTTCCGGATTTTCCGTGTTTGTTTAAAGATTTTTTTGACGTTTAAATTATGATTTAAACGTGATTTTCAATGATTTTTTTGCAGGGTCAACGGAACTCAAAAAATCGGGAACCTTGCAGATTTTTTAAAAATCGCGATTTTTACGATTTTTTGCAGATTTATGCTTCTATCGTATGCAGAGTTAAGGCACAAATACCTTACAAATATCTTCAAACCCTAGTCGCCCTTGCCAAAACCTCAATAAACAAGTGCTAGGTCTGTCCCACTTGTCCTTTCTGTTATTAGTTTCAGTGATGCTCAGAAACATAAAGACACATTGTTGTAGATAATCCAAATCTGATCCTGATATTTTGAATCTCACCTCCCAAAATGGCCTCCAAACCTGATAGCAAAGTGCAACTCTGAAAATGATGTGTTAGGGCATCACGTACCAAAACCCTTCCACCGAATCACACCCTTTTGACTAGGGGAAGCCCATATGTCTCTCCAAAACTAGGGATACTCAAGGATTTTCAAACCTTAAGCCAAAGATTGCAGCAGTATTAGAGAAAGACTGATGACATAATGAGCTCCAAAAAAACCCGAAAATATTATATAATGACTGCCAAAAGAAAGATTTAATCTCAGCCATTGATCCGTTACCAACTCAATCTAATGCCCCAAATAAATCCTTAAAAAATGAGCCAATAGGCTCTTTGAAATCCCCCCTCCCCCTCTCACCCCCGTCTTCCCCCTTTTGACTTCTTTGACACATGTTTAATAAAATCACTTAAGTCATTAAGCTTAAAAAAGGGGAAAAACTTAAGTCCTTAGGTTAGGAATCATTCAAGTTGCATAGAAAGACGTGCCCACAACTTGAGAATAGAATAGGATACAAGCCAAAGACTCCACACTTGCCCAATAACGCTCTACATCCTCTTCCTCTTGGGTAATCCAAGGAAAGGACAGCCCATGCATCATTAAGCCACATGGCTTGAGTTGTGGACATCACAAAATTTGCCTAAATTATGCGTTTTCATCCACTAACTCAGCAATGAAAATTAAGGGGTTTTTGTAATCATAGTCCACACTCCACAAGGAGTAATAATTAGATATAAAATATATTCAAATATGATGCTTCTTTCTCCATTGTGATTTCTCTTATATACCTTTTTTCTTCATAGATATAACTCTTCATAATACAATAAATCGAACTTCAATTATAATTCTATAATATTAATTAATTATCTGCTGCCATTTACTTTTCCATTTGGTGTCTTTTTTGTCTTCTAAGACAAAAGTCTGCCATTACTTTTTGTTGTCTTGGCTAAGCTGATTTTGATTTTGTCTTATTCCTTGTCTTGTAATGACTAGCTACAGCTGTGGCTCATTTCAAGTTGCCTTGATAATATTTCTGAATATTTAATCGAAGTTTAATTTTGTGAATGGGCACTAGATGCTATACGGCATTTTGTATTAGAGATGGCAAATCTTACTATATCTTCACCCCCTGAAAATTGTACCATTAACCAAGATGTTTCATATTGCCACATCCCAAATGGCCTGCTCTGGATAACGACCCTCGAACCCCAGGGATGTGTCCACATTGTACATGTTTTCAAGCATGCTACAATTTTCACAGTTAATGCCTCTATTAATATACTGATCATACAATCTATTGCCAACCTTTTTATGTCTTGCAGTTGGATTCTAGCAACTATCCTCTGGCCTATATGCAAGTATGCAATGCAGTCTGACATGCATCTAACAGTGAAAGCCATTTCATTTTCTATTATTTAATTGTTCTTTACATTTTGGCAAACATATACTAATCACAGTTACTTTTTATGACTTCTTGTTTGTATCTTAAAATCATCAAGTAATGTAGATATATTTAATCCATCAACACACAACAAAAAATAAACTGGTATACCTGAAAATGGGCAAATTAATGCAAAACAAAAAGAAATGTTGAACATAAACTTCTATTCGTGTATTCAACAAAGCATTGGAAAATGTCTTCCTATGAAAGCAATTGATCTAAAATTCAGAGTTAACTAAGGAAATTCTTGTCTTAAAACGAACCTATAAACATGTCCACCTTCACAAGTTTTCAGAAACAAAATTAAAACGTATCCGTGGCTTTCTGCAATATTATAATAATGGAGTTTCTTTACCTCAACAAAATATTGGGAAATTGGTGTCTCAAGGAATAGTTTTAGAGAACTGGAGAGAGAAAGTGATGTAGCCCTCCGACATTAATGAAATCCACACATGTTTTCAGATGCTGGTGCTGTTACCAATCATTGCTGCAGATATGTTCCTTGCAATTTATGATGTAGGGATCTAAATAAGAGAAAAGGAAAATATTATGTGAGAGAAGGAAAGTAGGGTTACAACCCATATACACAATGGGTGTCTACCTAGCTACAAGGCAACACTATTGATATTTTGGGAACTTTCATTAAAAGAGAACTTATTCCACATTTTTTTTACTTGTAAATACACAATGTATAATGTTAAGAACTCTGCTATCATACCTTTACAGACATTGTCATGTTGATGAATGTGCTTTTTATTTACTTTAGATTGTTTATGAATAATATGCTTCTGGATATTTTGTGATCTTTTTTACTCATTGATATTTGGTCGATTTGGTTAAGATGAATATGGAGTAACAATTTATCTTTCTGGGCCTTTTCAAAATCCCTGCTAATTTTAATCAAAACAGTTTATCTTTTTGAATAAAAGTGCAAATAAACTTGTATAATTCTATACATTGATTACTGGGTTCTGATATGAAGAATAATATCTATTGTTATCTTTTATGGATATTGAGAAGTAGGCAGGAGACATAAAGCAGTAAATTGCTGTTGAGGAGTAGGCAGGAGACATGAAGCACTGAATTGCTGCACAATATTATATTCAAATCAGTTGAATTGATCATATTAAGCATTGAAATAAATGCAATTACTGAAAGTAACAATGGCCAAAACAAAATAATTTTTGAGTGCAGTGGGGAGTCAAAAAGTTAGCCATGTTGCTTTCTTTTGTAATATTTTATATCACACTTTTAAATTAAAAAAAATAAAATTATGTTCAGGTCCTTGAATGACCTAATAAAAGAGGAAAATTGATCCACAATTACATAGTAAAACATCCGAAAACATCTAGCTAGCATGATACGGTCTAAGAATGTCGTGGGAAGAATGTGGATAATAATTTCATGATGATACTATCCCCGAGGATCAAATATATGCAATAGAAAATTAAGAATGACCTTCTTTCTTGTTTACATGATCAACATTAATAGATCTATATCATTAATTGTATATTTTAATATGGGATATATGCTAGTATCATACTAAATAATATCCAGTAATGAAATAAATGACATAAGTGTACATACTATCACCACTGCACTGAGACTACGAGTCATCGTTACCATATTGAGACTTTGCAAGTCTTACAAGGCCCATAGAGTTGCAGCGATGTTTGATTCCCTATCCGCAACCCAAAATCTGTTTTGGCATTTAGGTTAATTTTAAAAATTTATTCACAACCAGAATCTCCACAAATGTAAATGTAGGAGGTATTTGAAATTTATTTTGAAGTGTTGAATGTACTGCATAAAGTGCCACACAATTTTTAAGTTTTTTAATAATTTCTTGATGTAGGATACCTAGTCTGATTACAAAAAACAATTGACTGGAAAATGACAGTCACTGTTTTTGCACAGTTATAATGAACATCCAGATCTGATAATACTCCAAATCATAGATTTGTTATTGCAGGAAATAGCACTGGAATCAATCTTTAATCAGCAACAAGCATTTGCTAAGACATACAGTGTCCCGGAAACAGCGAAATTGAATACAAACTATTTTCTGAGCAGATTTCATATATGCAATAAATCAATTCTGAATTCAGTTTCAATGTCCATATACATGCTAGCCTTGGAAATCACTCAGAAACAACCCGTTCGCAATCTTAAATACAGTAAGTGCAGTTGATGATAGAAGAGCATTAGATTTACACACCATACATTGAACCCAGACCGAATTCTCCCTGATATATGATATCCCTCAATTCTTGAAGCAATGCGAGGGAGTGACTAGATAGTTTCCATGACTCAAGGACGCTTGTGTTTTTGCGATTATGGCTGCTAGTGCCCGCACTATCTTTGTCATGCGATTTCCACCATTTCCTAAGGGTGTCGAGTCCTGGGCCTGAGCTGATCCGTGGGCTGTTTGAGTTCCTCCATTCACTAACACAACCTTTAGACGGTGTTGTTGGAAGCTGCTCCAGGGGTGGCGTGAGTTTGGCGGCTAAAAGCAGATGAGGGATTAGGATGCAGTTCAGATGATGACTGAAAACAGAAATGCTGGTGAGTTTTTCGTCTCAGTCAGCATGCTGATCTCGCAGAGGTTGTCACCCCTACTTGACCCTCAAATCGTGTCTTCAACCCGGGTGCCCTCCTTCAATAAAATGATCAACATATATATGCAACAATAGCACCTTCCCAAATGGGCCGGCCAGAGTTTAGTTCAAATTTAAATGTTATTATGGAATAATTTAAATTTATTTTATTATTTAATATTATTTCAAATATTTAAAATTCACTTTAGTGTTAAAAACACTATTCTCCCGCCACAGGCCCCAAATTAGGGCTCAGCTAAATCGGGGACATGACAGTCGTCCCTGCCCAAACATTGCTCGTTCTCAAGCAATGACAGTTCCAGAAGTTTAATCCTTTTCATACATCTCATGACCTCATGCTCATCGATCTTGGGCATCACAACGAACAAGCTATCCTCTTTTCTATATGATACTTGTTAATCCTGGCTTCCTCATTGCTCTTGTCATCTCAATATCCTCGACATCATATTTGTGAGCTTCAGCATCTTGAGGGTTATCGTTATGCCATTTATCAGTAGGCAACTGATTTCCGACCATGCTGTGCCATGCCCAAAGAGTAGGATGCTGGCTCTTAACAATGATGACAGTAGCGTTAGGACTGAAAATCAGGTTCATAGTTGTCTTGAGGGTGCTCCTGCTGTCGTAAAAGAATAGCGCATTGCTTATATTCCCCATGTTTTCGCGGTAATCTGCTGTATAGGCCTCCTGACTTGGTCTCACCTTGTTATGCTTTTGGGGGATTTCCTTCCTATTTACGAGAGCTCCTCTCGCCACTGTAATAAGGACTGCCATACTCATGGAATTAATTGATGTACTCATGTATGGGACCACAGTCAACCATCCGAAGTCTGGAAACATAAAGAGTCAGCAACATAGAACAGGAACAGCAGACGATAATCAGTAAGAATGACAGTTTCGAGGCTGGGGATAGCTGAATAGTGACTGAAAATCCCTCCACACATAACCGCAACCTCCTGAGACCTTCCCCATTTAACAACCTTGTGATGGGATATATTCTCATCAGCAAATGGTGGTTTGTAGTGGCTAGACATATGGAGAACAACAGATATGAGTTTGAAAACCATTCTCACCATGACCATCAGATCATGTACCCTGAGGCCAATACTTATCCCTATCATATTTAGTTGGCGATCTTTGACAGACCATTCCCATTTCACACATATCTTATCGAGTAACCATCTTTCATGTGCCATAATGAACATATTCAAAATAGGCCAAACATTATCATAACGGAGTATCTTACCCTGGAGAGGATTCTTGATTATCTCCGTGCATTGAGTGATTTTGTTTCCCCAAACACTCGCCACCATTTTTGTAACTTTAACCATGCTAATTTTTTCACTCAATATGCCTTGGACTATTACCTCCTTTTCCTTGAACTTCATCCTCGTAATATCCCTTCCAAGGATATGTGAACGATGCATGCCAACAATTTTTCTCAACTCCTCTAAGCTGAAGTTATAAAGTTTATCTTGAACCTTGAAGACTCTTACCATGCTGCCCCAAGCCTTGCTACTGGAAAGAGGGTTTGGATCGGCTTGTTGGTGGACTGGAGGTTAGCTGCAACAAACATATTTTGCTGGGGGTTTCCCTTCCAACAACCATGTATCCGCAGGAATATTGGCACCTAGTATCCCCAAAGGATGAGACCTCTTATGCATAATATCAAGCAAGGAGTTCCTCATATTTGCATATCTGTAGCTTCTCATAAAAAATATCATCAATCCAAAACAAGAAATGATCAATAGGAACACAATATCTTGACTACCAAATTGAGTTCCTTTATTGAATTCCGCAAAGGTGAATGCTGGAAACTGCCCTGTACTTGCTGCCAAGGGATGGGTTGTCTTGGTTAGACACTCATGCTCTTGGGCTTAGATGGATAGCTTCGGGCGGACTTATCATGTTTCTGATTTGAGTCCTATTATGATTAAACTTCCACTATGCATTATGGATATCAGTAGTTTAGGTAGTGTTGAAATAAATATGTATCTTTATAGCTTAAATAGATAAGGCATTTATTATGTTATGATCATATGAATATATTTCCAATATCATCTAACATGATTACAAGACCTAAACCAAGATTTATCTTGCTTGAAGCATTTAAGTGGTAAGTTATATTTCTAACTACATTAAGCTTGTGATTCTAGGGCAAGATTTAGGGCAGTCCCAAAAGGGGACATTATAAGAGTAGCAGATCTAATATTTGGAATCATCTTCATAATGGCTCTTGGCTCATGTCTTTTACAACCAATACTCATCCCATCTATTCCCAATTGGTGTTTCTCAATCAACAAGTTCCATTTAACAATTATCCTATTTGTTGGCCACCATAGAAGTGTAATGTTGAACATAACCCAAATAGATCGAATATCATTATAAACAAGCATTTTGCCTTGGAGAAGATTGTGATCGTCATTAATTGATCTTTCATCCATAGAGGCATGACAAATTTTAGGTCTCCTTTTTCAATGCCTTGAGATTCCCTCCTTTTGTGGAGTCCAACTCTATAGTGAACTACCACATTAAATGCTTCCAATGCAAGCTCCATGTTTTGCTGATCCCTCCAAGATCCGTGATATACAAGTCCCTATATATCCCTTGTTCATGTAATGTGGTGACCAATCGCTTTGCTGTCATGATGCTAGGAATTTGTATTGTCTCATAAACCATGAGACCTCCAACATGCTTGAAGCTAGATACCCAAAACACCATCATCCCAATCCTACAAAATCTTGAACATCAAAATGACACCTATTTTGCTTGCCTTCATCTAGCGTCAACCCCTCTTGAGGTGACCGTCTTTGTTTGGCCATCACCCACAATCTTGCCTTCAAGTGTGGTACTTAGGTCCCAAGAGTGATCTATGAACTGTGAATCTTGATATGTCACAATGTGGTTAGAATGCACAACCAACCTTGTATGATCCTTCAATAAAGATAAACAATCGCCCAGATCCCATATCACACTGTATAGGTTGTTTTGGAGAAAGGAACCTTTGTACCCTTCCACATTTTTTTTATGACATCAAAATTGAGACAGATATGTGCTATTATCTCCATACCTTGAGCTAAAATGGTAAAGTTGATTAGAGTCCTTACCTTTAGTGTCCATGTTGGCCTCTTCTAGATTCATCATGTGCACACCATAATTTTCCTTCTCAGGATTACAAATTAGCCAATCAACAAACTCATTAATCTTCTAGCAAAGGAGTTGAAATGTTTCTTGGTCAGCCTCTATGGAGTTTTCTCTTGTTTCAATTATAACCTTCATTTCTTCACTAGCATTAGGGTTTTCATGACAGACTTACAATTCTTTTTCATGGCACTCAATCTCAAACAACCCAATCACATCACATCTAATATGCCGCATAGTGTTGTGGCCCCATACACTGTCAATCATCATAATTACATGATGAATTTATGCCCATACCTTGAATTTGGGTTGATGTTTCTTGGACATTACTATCTTTTGTCATTAAGGTGTCCTCCTATTTGATAGCTTGAAACTCTGATCCTTCTTTTTGCTCCACTATCATCACATTCCTTGAACCCTTTTTGTACTTCTAAAATCTTCACTTTAGGTTCCACCCTTGTTGCTTTTGAAAATTTCTCTTCTTTTCCCATTTGTCTCATGTAGTCATAAAGTCTCCATTCACTTGGATTTATCCAATTTAGATAGCCCAAATAATCTTCAAAAGAAAATATAGATTTAATCTGATTATACAGCCCTAACTATTCGTCCAAGATTTTGCTGGCTTCAAATGTGTACCTTTTTCTGATCCAATCGTTCCTTTTCGAAATTCTCCTTACACAACTACTCCTTATATCTTCTTCTCCTTTGTCCATTCGTCTAAAGTTCAAAATATTCAATAAAGGTTAGGTCTTGATGAATGTTTGATCGTAGGTTCACGCATTTAGTATGTCATTTTGCCACTTCTTTAGCAGGTTCTTCCAATTGTCGTAATGGCATTAGATCCATAGCTTTGTCTTTTCATGAAGTTGCAAACTTTTCACAGGTTGGAAGGAAGGTGGCTTTGATGCCATTGTAGGATACCTAGTCTGATTACAAATAACAATTGACTGGAAAATGAAAGCCACTATTTTTACACAACTATAATGATTATCTAGATTTGATAATACTCCAAATCATAGATTTAATGTTACAATAAATAACATTGGAATCAATCTTTAATCAACAATAAGCATTTGCCAAGACATACATTGTCTTGGAAACAACAAAATTGAATACAAACTTTTTTTTGAGAAGATTTCATATATGCAATAAATCAATTTTGGATTCAGTTTCAATGTCCATATATGTGCTAGCCTTGGATATCACTTAGAAACAACTTGTTTGCAGTCTGAAATATAGTGAGTGCAGTCGATGATAGAAGAGAATTATATTTACACACCATACATTGAACCCAGACCGAATTCTCCCTGATATTTGATATCCCTCAATTCTTGAAGCAATGCGAGGGAGTGACTAGGTAGTTTCCACGACTCAGGGATGCTTGTGTTTTTGCGATTATGGCTGCCAGTGCTCGTGCTATCTTTGTCATGCGATTTTCACCATTTCCTAAGTGTCTCGCGTTCCTCCATTTGCTAACACAACCTTTAGACGGTGTTGTTGGAAGCTGCTCCAGGGGTGGGGTGAGTTTGGTGGCCAAAAGCAAATGATGGCTGAAAACACAAATATTGGTGAGGTTTTCGTCTCACTCAGCATGTTGATCTTGCAAAGGTTGTTGCCCCTCCTTGATCCTCAAACCGTGTCTTCAACCCGAGTGTCCTCCAATAAAATGTTCAACATATATATGCAACAACAGTGCCTTCCCAAATGGGTCGGTAAGAGTTTTATTCAAATCTAAATGTTATTATGAAATAATTTAAGTTTATTTTATTTTTTTATAAGGTAAGTTCTACCAAAAATGTGGGGATAGATCCCATGATTTGTCATTTATTTAGCATGCAAATTGGAAAGGTTTCCAATTGCCATGAGATTGATTTTGTTCCACTTTGTACAATATCTTATTTAGCTCACCATGTGATATATCTTTATGCCCTTCTTGTTAGTTTATAAGTTTTAGCCCTTCGATCCTTTTTGAACACTTGCTATAATATGCACCACTTCTCTATCACCGAAAGGAATATAAAGGTAAAAAATGACCTAAGGTAAAAACAACATTTACCTAATCTAAAAGTTCCCCCCTACTCATCACATGAAGAAAGACTATAACATTAAGCAAACACCAAAGTAGCCTAGAGATAAGACATGACCCCTTCGGCTTACACTTGGGAGGAAAGACAATAACAGACCTAATTATGAGACCATAAGCATGTGTGAGATGGATTTTTTTGGTTCCCATGTCTCCCGAAAATCATTGGAGATGCATTATGTGTTTTTATGCAATCTGTTTTATATTTGTAAAGAAACAAGCATAGAGGGAGCTGAACGACATCAAAAGATGGATAGTCCAGTTTTCTTGACAAGCACAAAGGCACAACTAGCTTTCCTAGGCCACGTTTTAGAACACCATCTAAAAAGGATGTTGCTGGAACATGATTTCTTATCAGTTAAAGCCGATAAAATGGTTCTGGGTAGAAGATTTCTAATGTCACGAGAGAGGTAGCAAATTAATTATGACATTACCTCTCGTTTCATTGCATCTTTAAGGGATCTCCATTTTTCTAAGGAAGTAGTTGCAGAGTTAATTAGAGATCTTAGATCTCTCATTTCTCGTGGACTTAGAGTACGTGTTAGCCGCAACTCATTTGGGTAAAGGAATTCGACGCCCCTGCGACTTGGGGCACCATGATAGACCCACCATTGATTTTCTTCCCATTCTACTTGATATTTCTGAGGTAGACTATTGAGTTCACAGTTTTTTTAGCAAAGACAGGCTATGAATTTTTGAAGCAGCTATATCATATTGTTCCAGTAAGGGATTTTCGATGGCTTGCACGCTTTATCGAGTTTGAAGATTAGGGTATGAAGATTTCAACACCACTTTTTGTAACATGGGTTCAAATATAGTTAAAGATCAGCCCAATTTTACAGAAAACCTAGGTTTTGTTATTAGCGGCTAGGGTTTTTTTGGTGTTTGCATTAATAAACTAGGGTTTTAAGATATAGGGTTAGGAACTTGTAGCAAAATGTTTTGGGTTCCACTATTGCCAGTCTATGGTTTCAGAAATTATGTTAAAGGACCCATTATGTAAATGCAAAAACTCTTGAAAATCATATACAATAAGTACCTGGTTCTATCTTTATGACTCGATTTTATGTTAGATCAGTGCATATGGAAAAACATCAACTTTTTCTCATTGCCATACTCCTTGCTTTCTTTTTCTTAGTTCATAATATGGTAAAAAAATTTCTTTGAACTAATCGAACCTTGCAATCAGTTTCTGGAAATGATATACTTGTTGAATTCGCTTCAATGTAGAATGGGTCAATGATAGTATTTTTGTTTTGAGTTCACTATGTTCAAGATAAATACTTTTCTTTAATATATATAAACCCTTAGATAAACCCTTGGAATAAAGGCACTTGCCTCGTTGTTTCTAAAATATTTGTCATCAATCTCCTATATTATGTTTAATATGTTGATGAAATCTTTAAAGCTGATTTTTTTAATCTATTTGCATATGGGGATGATTTTGTATTGTTGTTTTAGATGCAATTGAATGCTCAACTATGCAGTTTATTTTTGGATAGGCTTTGCATTAAGTTTAATTCCTTATTTTGAATCTTTCAAAGTCCATGAACAATATTTCTTTTGATTTGGGAGAAATGATATTCAAATGTTTACCTTTATACTCCTTACTGTGCAAATTAGGCTTGCATAGTATGATTTGTCCTTTGGTGTATCATTTTTTAGAATGTTCCAGATCATGATTTAGTTGGCATCTAAAACCAAAATTGATGCTAATAGTTGGGAGTTTGATTAATCACACACCTAGGTTTGAAGTGGAGAGACCCTTCAAAGGTGTCAAAACAAAATGATTGTTCCTAGAGCATTCTATATTACATATTGCCAAACCCTTGTTTAGTGCAGAGGGGAATGAAGGACTTACGTGAATAAATTTTTTGAAGATAGATCGAAAGGCTTTAAATAGCTTAAAAATGTGCCATGCATAGGGGGAATGAATCCCCAGATTAAGGAGGAGAGGTGTTTTCTACCTCAACCTAGAAAACCAAAGCTAGAGTTGAATTGAGAAGACCCCTCAGTGTTCAAGTTAGGGAATTTTTCTAAGCCTTAAAAGCAAAGCCAAGATAAAAGCCAATGACAACCTAAGGGATGAGTTTAATAGTTTAGGTGTTTAGGGTATCTTAATTCCATACCCTTGGTTAGTACCTTGTGTAGGAAAGGACTCTTGCGAATAGTAAATACCGAGAGTCCAGAAAAGCTTAAAGATGTATTAGAAATAGGGGAATAGGCCGACAGGTTGAGGAGATGCAGGTGAAGGGCATAGGTGTGGTTTTATAGAATTGTTTTTTGCCTTAGCCTAAAAACAAAACAAAAAAGATGATAACCAAACTGAAATATTATTTAGTAGGTGGTGAACACCTACGCACCCTGTTGGAAATATTTACACCTAATATGATTGGCACTAACCTAAATGTTTAGTCTCAGATGCTTATCATTATATTCCTTTTTGTGATTTGTCTTTTGAATCAAGATTATAAGGCACTTGCCTCATTGTCTCTACAATATTTGTCATCAATCTCTTGTATTATGTTTATTATGTTCACAAAGTCTATAAAGCTGAAATAATTTATTTGTTTGCATATGGGAATGATTTTGAAATGTTGTTTTTGATGCAATTGAATGTTCAACTATATTGTTTCTTTTTTAATAGACTTTGCTTTAAATTTAATTCCATAATTTGAATCTTGCAAAGTTGATGAACGATATTTATTTTGATCCGAGAGATTTGATATTCAAATGTTACCCTTTATACTCCTTTTTGTGAAACTTAAGCTTACATAAAGTGATTTATCCTTTGGTGTTTAATATTTAGGATGTTCTAGATCATGATAAAGCGGTAAAACCACAATTGAGGCTACTAACTAGAAGCTAAAGCATTGCTTTAAATGATCTAGAATACATAATGCTAAACCCTTATTTATTGCAAATGGGAATGAAGGACTTTCATGGATAATGGATATGAAGATAAGCCAAAAGGCTTTGGAGAGATTTAAAGATGAGACATACATAAGGGGAGAAAATCCCCAGATTAAGGAGGGGAGGTGTTTTCTACCTCAACCTAAAAGACTAGAGCTAGGGTTGAGTTGAGAAAACCCCTCAAGTGTTGTCCAAGTTAGGAATTTTTTTGAACCTAAATAATAATAGGATATCCAATATAAAATCAAGTTACAACTTGAGAGAGAAGTATAGGTGTTTCGAGGAGTCATTTTTAGGTGTTCACAGTGTCTTAACTCCATACCCTTGGTTAATGCCACGTGTAAAGATCGAAAGTCCTACAAAGCTTAAAGATGTGTCAAAAATGAAGGAATAGGCCAACATGTTATAGAGATGCAGATTAGGGGCATAGGTACGGTTTTATAGAAGTTTTTTCTAGCTTAGCCTAAAAATAGAGAGTGAAGATTAGCCAAACTGAAATATTATTTAGTTGGTTGCGAGCACCTGCTTTCCCTATTGAAAATATTTATACCTATTATGATTGACACTAATCTAAAGAATTGATTTTCAAGGGATCACCTTTATATTCCTTTCTATGATGTGTTCATGTTCAATACTAGACTTACTTGAAATGGTTTATCATTTGATGCTTCTTCTTTAGGATGTTCCTAAATTATTAGCTCCAATCTACTTGATCCTTTATCAATAGGACTTCCAGACCATCCCAAACCTTAGGGTCTACCTTCCAATCTAATTTCTTAGTCTTGACATACTCCTATATTGGCCAATAGATCTACCACCCTATCTACTTCTCTGAAGACATGAGTGATTGTGTAATCCTCTATCTTGTTTAATAGTTCCCATATCTTTAATACCTAGCTTCTCAATTTCCAATTTGGAGTATCTCGTTTTGATATTGGTTGAATGCACAACAAAGAGTCCCCTTCTATATCCACATTCCTGATGTTCTTCTCTTGGCACATCCATAGACCTAGTGCTAGTGCTTCCATTTCTGCTTTATTATTGGTTGCAACACCTATTTTCCTAGATAAAGCCTAAATAAAATGTCCTTGATTGTTTCTTATAATGCACACTACTCCATCTAGGCTAGGGTTCCCTTTTGATACTGTGTCAAAGTCTAATTATGTTACACCCCAATTGTGTAATTACTATTTACTATTACTACGTAGGGTAAAATGTGAATATAATGTGAATTCAATGGATGAATAAATTGTGTGCGCTCTTTTTGTTATCACTTCCTTATGAATGAATGTCATCTCATTTTAGACTATATGAAGGAATGCATTTATGTGGTTGAATAAATATTGTATTAATATTCTAACTTTGGATATGTATTATGTGTACTACATATTTTGTGAACAACTGACTGTTATGTGCAAGTGTTAAAGTGATTGTAGGTATATGATCAATTCCTTTAGGCGGAGGGGAAGTATCACTCAGGAGAAGGTCTTAATTGGGTAACCAATAACGTAACCTATCTGAGCTTACACACACCATAATAGAATAGTTGAGTCAAGTTATTAAGTGGGAAGTTCGTAAGTCATCCCTAGTTAATATGTCTACATTAGTAGAGGTTTTTCTTACTTTTGAGTGCATTATTGGGTGATGTTTATCTATTTGATCTTGTGAATTTCGACCTTGTTACTATGATTGTATTGATATGCAGAACATACGAGGAATGCATATGCATACACACATGCATGACGATGATGGACTATCTGCATGAAGGAACACATACATGAGGGTACATAGGTATACACATCTATGCACGCACATGCACGAGTTGCTTATGCGCATGGAACTATCTGATGGTTCTCATGGCATGTATATGTATACATATAGACATATCACTCGTAGGATCTTACCAATACCATAGTAATTGTGTATGATTTAGTGCGAAAATCGAATGTGTGTGTGTATATATATAATGTATATACATATATCCATATGTATATATCTATCAATATACGCGTATGGTGGCAAATGGACATGCACATACGAATATATTGATGCATGTAAACATGCATATACATGTACATAGAGGTATATATATATGTATACACAACTGAGATATATTAATATAACAATGTGATTGTTATCTCGATGTATTCAAATTTGTATATCGATTATACATACATGCTTTATTGACATATGATAAGTATGGATATATATATATATATATATATATATATATATATATATATATATATATATATATATATATATATATATATATACGTATATGTATATATATATATTTATGTGTGTTAATATATACAAGTATATAAATACGTATATGTTTTTTATTAAGATAAAAATAGGTTTTGAAGGGACCCAAAACCCTTTACAGTTAGATTTTGAATGGATTTGAAACCCTCAAATATAAAGTTGTCTTAACATATGGACCATGAAAGCACAAACAACCTAGGGTAAAAAAACACCCACAACCAAAAATAAAGCCGCAAGAAGAACAACCTGCAGCTAGCCAAAAACCAACCCCCAACCAAGAACCATCAAGATTTACATTTAGTGCTACTCTTGTGAGAGCGGATCATCATGTCAAAAGAAGGTCTAAAGAACTTAGCTTTCTTTCCCTTAACAGAAATCCAACCCTCTTCCACTTGCGCTGCCTTATCATGCCAATCCAATGCACCATTATCCTGAGAATGAATGCTTGCAACCACTGCCATAGATATTTCATCAGTATTCCTCCATGTAGGCATGGCTTTATCAGAAAAGCCTCCATAATTGATAGCCGAAACACTATCACCAGAAATGGTAGCCTGAGGTCCATTCGCTCTCTCTTTAGGGGTTTCAACAAGATAAGCAATGGAAACCCCACCTTTTGTGATATTTAGAGAGGATACCCCTAGACTCTATGAATCTAACGCAACCACCTCAGAAAAACTCCTATGTTGCTTAGACTTCTTTACAACCATATAATGCAGTTGAGAAGCACCTATCCACCATGTAGCCTTCATTGTTTTTTTTTCAAAACGACATTGTACAACCGCATGATCTGTTTTAAAGCATCTTCTACATCGAAAGGGAATCCCTTCATAGTCCAAAGATTGAACCCAAGAACCCTTAGAAGATTTAAGTAATATCTTAGTAGGAAACCCTTTTTGTCACGTTTGGATTTTCGTTGATTGATTTAATGTAGACAAAATTATTATGTCGAGATTTGGATAGAAATTAAATGATTATTTAATGATAGTTAAATTGAAACTGAAATTGAAATGAAATTGAGATCGAGATGAAATTGAAATTCGAAATGAAATGAAGTTGAAATTGAATTGAAATTGAAATGCAAACTATTGTATTTATGTTTATTTCGGGGTTTGTCATTACTGATGATAAATCGAGTGCAAGTGAATGTAGGAAACAGGTGAACAAAGTAGAAGGCGAGAACAACGATCAGGTAGAGTTGTTTAGCGGATTGACGTTTACAAATAGATGGGATCTCACACACTCACGTAGATTAATATTTCAATGTATTATGCATATATCATGTTTGCAAATTGAAAATCAAGTTTAAATGTGATTTCTCAAAAATTGCGAAAATGCATGTGATTAAATGATGATTTTGTTAAATAGATGAAATTTAACGTAAATTAAAAAGATAGATTGCTTGTTTGAATATTTTATTATTATTTGGAAATAAGAAATTATAAAATTAGAAATTTAAATGCAATAGATTTAAATTCGAAATTTGATTAAATTTAGTTAAATAAAGTGATTTTGAAATTTAAAATGCTTTTTAAATTAAAATTGTGAAATAAATGGATTTTTAAATTATGAAATTGAAGCAATATCTAAACTTAGCTAATGTGAAATAGAAACCTAAACTCACGCACACTTTGTTATGCTTTCAAAATTTAAAGTTCAGTTATCTTGAGAAAGAAAATAACTAAATTTATCAAAAAAGCATTCAAAAATAGAAACATAAGGTCTTGAATTCGTTAACTGAAGATGAATGAGCAAATTGTGGATCTCAATTTTGGATGAATGCATGAGAAAAAATTGATATATTCAGGAAGAAATCCGAAATTAGAGAGACACAGAGAATTTGAATACTCAGAAAATTTCGAATTTGAGGAAAAACATAGGGAAAACTTGAATTTTCTTTATTCTGGATCTGACCAGATGCAACAAGGAAGAGAGATATTTTGTCTGGAAGGCACATTCAACCTTCATCCTTTTCTTACATCCCACACCCTACGAAGGAGCCAGTTAAGGAAAGTGCGGCCAAGTTAAGAGTCTTCGCTAGCTATGCAGCCTGATGTTTTCCCTCACTCATGCATTAACAACAGTAAGAGCAGTCTTATTGTCATGCGTGGGAAGAGTAAATAGGAGTCAATAGTGAGTGCGCAGGGAAGAGGAAGGAGGGGAGCCAGTCCCCACGCGCAAGGAAGAGGGAGGAGGGTGCGGCCAAGTAAAAAGGCGCGCACAACCTCTCCCCATTCAAACCACACTCCTCTCTCTCACGCAGCAGCCAGGGATACATTCCCTTCACCCCACATGCCAGAGAATAGAGAGTGTGCGGCCTGTGAGAGGCACACACATGACCTCCAAGGCACTCCTTAAGGCTGTAAGGTAGCAAGGCTTGTTTGCAGCAAATAGGAAGAGTAGAGGCCAGAGAAAAAGACACAGTCAGAAGGACTCCAAGGGTAGCAAGATACACATGAGACTGCCATATCCAGAAATCAAATTTGAATAGGTAGGAATTCGTATAATAAATTCTGAATTTGATCTTTCAAGTTCTATTCTAAATTTTGGAAACATGTATTAGAATTTAAAGAAAATCTTGTGGTTAAAATAAAATAAAAAAATAGGAAAGAGATAGATTCAACTGTGATGATTAAAATTATTCCTTCAAATTTATTTTAATAGAAAACAAAATTGAACTATAAATTCCAGAACTTTGACAATTTAGAGTTTGAGATTTTAGGAAGAACTTTTGATTCAATTATTGAAATGTTGACATTGATCAAATTAGGGAATAAATTCAAAACAAAAAAGCTAGTTTTTGATTTAAAATAAGAAAATATAATTAACTGAAACTTATTTATTTTTGTTGAATGATTTGAAATTTTTTGATTTAAATCATGCTTAGAATAGTAGACTGAAAATAAAAATAAAGTATTAAATCTGGAAACGATCTTACAATTTTTAAGAAAAACGAAATGCCCAAGAACATAAAATAGTTAAATTATGCTCACAGAAAATAAAGATTGTTAACAGAAAATATAAAACAGAACTTTAGTTTCAAATTTTACCACAATTTGTGAATAGAGAATTACTGAAACATGCAAATCTCGTTTTCCTTCGAAACGGTCAAAACTGAAACAAATAGAGAAGTTATTTTTAATTTAATGAACGATTATTATTTACTTTCTGAGAATGTAGGAAACTGAAATATAACGTTTAAACTTGAGATTTGATCTATTTTGGAACATCCAGAACGATATGAAACAACATTAATTAACGAGAATATGAACGAATGAATGTGTACTCTTTTAATTTCTGTTTTTATATGTAATTATTTAACATACTGGAGTTACACTTTCATTTAAAAACTTTATTAATTATTTAAATTAGTCAATTTGAAATGTTAATTTATGCCTTTTATGAATTTGAACAATGGAAAGAAGTTCTTTGTAAAACTGTTTTCGTTTTAAACAATGTTTCCAGTTTGATGTTTTGAAAGATTGCAAAAGATTGTAATTGATTGTTTTTGACCATGCATGAATGATAGATAATTCTGCATGTTATGTTTTTTGGGAAAGTTACCTTCCGGGACGGGTGCCGAATATGGGTAAATAGAGAGTGTAGTTTTGCTTTTCCAAAACTACTTTTATTTGTTGTGTATGACATTTTACTTGGCCAAGT
This sequence comes from Sequoiadendron giganteum, assembly GCA_007115665.2. Lineage (NCBI taxonomy): Eukaryota > Viridiplantae > Streptophyta > Pinopsida > Cupressales > Cupressaceae > Sequoiadendron > Sequoiadendron giganteum. The sequence goes on from CM021109.1 coordinate 79,487,373, forward strand.
AATTTTTGTACCATTGAAACAGATGGATTATTGAACTCTCTACCATATCCTAGTACCGAACTTGCTTATTTCTTAAATGAATTAGAAAAATGAAAATGCTTGTGGTATACTAATAGTACTAGGCATGCACCAGATTCCATCTTGCTCATAGACTGCTTTTTGCTAAGCAATTCGTGTAGGGTCGGGTATTTCTTGATTGACTAAGAAATTCTGGGGAAGCGTAAGCTTCGAGGTTGGGCGGAAAAGCGCTTGATCCTTGTTCTCGTCTTCTTTTGAAGATTTGCTTTTGGATGGAAGATCAACAGACTGTATCTTCTTTTAATGCTTTATTATTTATGATGTATGTAATGACGAGCTTATGGTGACTGAATGCCTAAGTCTCAAATTGTAAACTAGATATGTTATCATCCTTTGTAATTATTATTGGAATTGTGTAATTCGACACTTGTATGATTTAGACTGAATTGTTATGAAATTATCATATCGACTTTTATGTGGTTGGTTGAAATTGACTAGTACTTTGATGTCTAAATGAATGAGATGACAAATTTACTTTGAATATAATGGATCTTATTTAAAGTAATTGTGATATTTTAGAATTTAAGATTTTCGTACTTTACACTTTTGAAACATTCATTTCAACCAATATGCGGGCAAAGGTGGAGTGAAAAATATCAGCGGATTCATCATCCACCAACAAAAAATCTCCAAGGGCATCACCCACTTCCTCTAAAAGAGGATCAACCCATAATTGGAGGGGGAGATTAGGAAGCCGAACCCAAATTGGGATCTTATTAAATGTTTCAGAAGAAGGGTTGAAATCAGAATGCCACGACTTAATCATCAACAAAAATCTATCCTCCCAGCTAAAAAAATGATCACATAATATTTTGTTTCTATCTTGAGAATTCTCAAACTTAGCAACAAAAAATCCCTTAGCCATGGGGAAAATATGAACTTTACAAGTAATTAAAGGCTCCCACTATTTTGAAATCCAGGTGTGCAGCTGAGGGAGGCTAGGCCAAAAACCCCTAAACCGATAGATCACCCCATGTGAGGAAAATATAGAAGCATTATGATCAATTTCCTCTACCGTCTTTGCTTTCAGATTAACGAAGATGGAATTTTCCATAGGAACAAACCCACTAGAAGGAAGTCTCCCTTGCCCTAATTTCAGTGCCCTCGTCATTGCCTTCGTAGCAGGGCCTCTGCACTTAAAATTGCTGCATCTTTCACCCACCCCCACTGCAAAGGAACTGCCATTCTCCATCGCTGTATTCTCTTGCAGCATCGCTGAGACCTTGTTGCTGCCATGGATAACTCCACCATCATTGCCATTAGCAATGTTAACACCAATAATCATAAATACGTATATATGTTATATATATATGAATTCAAATAATATTTTCTTTAAGATTGACTAACTAAAAGCAATGACTATCATCCAATTTATAATGATATTTATATGGCTTTGAAGTTGACTATCTTGAACTACATAGAGGCTGACTATGATATTGTAATGACTATATTATTTAGTTGCTTTATACTCTTACTATCTACGAAAGGAGAGTTTATAATCTGCAAACATTGAGTAGTCATTAAGTCGATGAAATGATAATGGAATAAATTGACGCCACTTTTGGTGGAAGTCATGGACTTAGTAAACTCTTTATACTATGTTTTTATGTATTGACCAACATCTGTTACAACGTGTAAATATGTCAATGAATTTTTCAATCAATTTAATACATGGATCGAATCATATTATGAATTAGTCAATAAGAGGCATGGTGTTGCAAATCTAAAGTTGAATGCTTCAAATGAAATGGAAAACACACCATCTAAGAGAATGAATAAGGAGGCTTTGGTGCCACCTTTGAATCTTTTTTCTTATAGATATCTAATTTGAGATGCAAACTGAATTCTATCATGTGGGATTTGAATTGGTCTCTAATTGTTGTCATTTATCTAAGTCGACCTGTAGTTGTTTAAGCTGAGTATATGCTTGTATGTTCGCCACCTTTTGAGTTGAGATAGATGTTTTGCTATGCCTGTTTGTTGTTGTCAAAACCATGCCTAAAATGTAGGAGGAGGGGTTATCAAATTGATGTATAAATAGTGGACTTGATCATTAGTTTTGGACACATTCTTCTATGCATTATTCTTGAACAAGTCTCTGCATTTTATCTGCATTTTTAACTGCAATATTTTGACAAAAATAGTGAGTGAGAGCCTTGAGATTTAGAAAGAGTTTATTATTATTATTGAGAGGATTATTTTCCAACTTGAGAGATAGCGGTTATTGAGAGAGATAGTGGTTATTGAGTCTTTGCTAAAGGATTGATACCGACCTAGTTACCGATTTGGAAGTGCTGTGACTGCAACCAGTTAATTGGAAAGCTTATCACACGCATGATGATATTCTTCCCTTGTTTGCATTAGTATTTATTGATTGCTTCTTGACTGTTTAAAATAGTCTTTATAGTTACATGCATTTAGGGGAAAAGTAATATTTTCTTTGAAAGAAAAATAGAAACTATTACTCTATTTGCGCATCATTTGTAATTACTCCATGATAGGAGAGAATGTTTGTCATAGGTATGGTTAATATACTAGTTATGATTAAACAAGGGTAAGAGGGTATGTTCATCATAGGTATTGTTATTATACTAGATATGATCAAACATAGACAAGCTTAGGGAACACTCATAGCTAGATATTTAATTATGTTAAATGGATAGTAGGTTACTCCTAGGATTGTTATCCAGTGAAGGGAGGGAACTAGTACTTTTCCTAATGAGTTGTGTTACCTTAGGTTGTGTTAAAGAGATAGGTTATCCTCAAGAGTAGCTTGCCCTTGGAGAGGGATTGCCTAAGCATAGATATAATGGCTTATGTCAAAATGAGCTTGCTATAGTGTAAGTGAATGGTAGACCATCATTGGATGTGCTGAGTGAGAATACTTTGGCCAAAGTAGTGTGATTTCCCTAAGCTCCACTGTTAGTTCACCGTTTCCATTTAAATGCATGAAGGCTACCTAGCGTAGGTTATAAATCCTATTCATGTAGGGCACAACACTAAGCTCAGAGTGGTATTTCGTATGGGGTTACCCAGCCAATACCTTCGTTGAAGGGTAGGGACATCTATCATTGATAGATGTGTCCCCCACATATGAGTCTGTGGTTGGCGAAAAAGTGCTTGAGTGATTCTTTTCCTCCTCAACAGGCGACAAAAGACCAAGGTTTTGAAAGGCAAATTTCTGGACCATCTATATCTTATGTTATGAAGCTCAAAGGAGCTATATATGTAGTTTTGTACTTTCTTGGAAAATTGTACCTTGTGAAATATTGTAATGAAATGGAAATCCTTGTTGTATTATGTTATAGCATCTTTGTTCATATAGTCTCAATAAAGAAAGGAATTCTTTTTATTGCAATGGCTTATTACATAGTTTATTTTTACTCGCACAGTAAAAACTTAGGAAATTTACTTGAGTGAAATTTTGGCATATTACAAATTTGTATCTTCCTTTGGCTGGGCCTTTCCATCTAACTTCCCTTTTTTCCTTTGACTTGTCTTTGAAACATCCCTTGGATCTTTTTAAATTGGTCCAGCTTTTCTGCAAGTCCTCATCCCATTTGGTGAATTTGTTTCTTGTTTTCCTTATGTTTTTTGCATTTAGTAGTTCACAAATTCCTTCCTCCATATTTTGTATCAATTTACCCTCATCCATACTCTTTTCCTAAAACATTTTGCAGTTCCTTTCTTTCCAGATGTGCAAAGAAATCAACGAAGGGGATACCACCCATAGAGTATCTTTTCTCCCTTTTGGCCAACTGATTATCCAATCCTTAAAATCCACCTGTCTTGCACCCATCCACCCTAATACATTTTGGATCCAGTACCTACATCTTGATGTGTATGTGCATCCCAAAAGCAGGTGGTTGATTGTTTCACTATCTTTAGAACACAATATGCACCTATTAGGTCCTTGAAACCCAATGGGATTCAACTTATTAGCTGTGATTATTCCTTTATGTAATGTTGTCTAAAGAAAAGCTCCTGCTTTGGGAGGAACAACTAGGTGCCAACATAGTTTAGTAGGCCAATTGGAGTTTTTGCTTAAGGCAGTTTGAATTTGATATCCCAATTTTATGGAGTATTCCCTTGGTTGGTCCCTATACTAGAATATTTCATCTTCGTCTTTTGTCAATATAACCTTCCTATTATCTAATTCTTGCTTCAGTCTTTTTTTTTTACTTCTGTTGGTATTGGAAATCTTTCTGTATCAATCCATTCGTGTTGATTATTGTATTTAGGATGATTTGAGCAAATATAGTCTCTGAATAAGTGTCCTAATAGGTTTGATATTGAATCAATGTGTTCTTTTATCCCCTCTAATTCTTCCAATGGTTTGTAGTCATTCCAAGAGTCTGACAAAAAATTGGCCTGTTTTCCATTATTCACTTTCCAAGTTAAATCTTTCGTTATTATCCTTTTACTTTCCCATAAGAACTTCCATATTGTTGAACCTACATTAGATGTTCCTATTGTGAGGATCCTTTTAGGGTATGTATTGTCCAAGTATTTAATTTGAAATATTTTGCACCATAGACGTGTTGATGGTCAAAATAACATAACAACGTTAAAACAAAATATTACTAGCCTATTTCTTCTGAAAAAGATAAATAACCTATATCCACCTATCTTCCAAGGTCTCTGTAGTTGGTTCTCAACTGTGTTGATGTCATTCAGTGGCCTATGGAAATGTAATATTCAAGGGGCCTGCTGGTAAAGGGGTACAAACTGCATAATGCAAACTAATCTAAATGTTTAGGGGTTGTAAATAAATAGAAAAAGATAGAACAAAGTGCAAGGAAACAAATATAAATGTAAACTCCTTTCAATTCAGACATATAAATTTCACAATGAGCATTTCTTTTAAATAAATAAAACAAAAAAATGATACAATCCACAGAATACTTCGTACGACTGTATGCATTCATAGTGCTAATTCAGGACACACAATCATTCATCATCATTAAAATTTGGAACCAAACCAAAACATACTACCAACTCATTACCAAAATTCATAGATCAACAAACACAAGGAACTTGCATTCACAAATATTTCAATGAAATAGTCTTAGATTCATAATCTTCTATTGATTTTTATCAAATAAGACATTTATGCACAACATTCACTGGCATACAAATGACTATGGTTCATCAACATTACCATTAAACCTATTCCATAAATAACATAACTGTATTGAAATTTGTAAAAGTGTCTAAGTATCTTTGCATAAAACTATAAAAAGCTTTTGAAAAATTGTAAAACTATCCTAAATCTTTCTTTAGGTGGCTAATCTTTGCTTCAATGAACCGGCCTTTACAAAGTGGAGATAAATTTTTACATATAGACTTGTTTAGCACTAATTCCTCTCATCAAAAAATTCAGATCCATAAATCATGGGGCGACTAGGGCAATGTAGGATGAGTGTCCATTATGATCTTCAATTACTGATTGAGGACTCCTTGTCAAAATATGCATTCAAAAGGAGGAAGGTGGAACTGCTGGGATCTCTAGTTGAATTCATGTCACCTCCCTACAAAATAGGAAAGAGAGATGTCCAACAAACCGTGCCTTCTTGATGCTGATCTGGAAAAGGGACATGCGTATTGCCACCTTAATCCTGCATTTTCTGCTCCAGTATGTACTAATCATAATTAGTAAACACTTGTTGGAGTACATCCATATCTGGCCCGTCTACCCAACTATCTTCAAACTTTATTCTCTTTAGTTTAGTAGAGGCAAAATCTTGCATATCTTCAAGTTTGATAAGCTCCCTTCTAACAACCTTTATTTCTTCCTTGATATCCATGAGCCTATCCATTAAGAGGTCATCACCATCATCCCCTTTTCGCATTACCTCCTCAAATCTACTATTCTATTTCTCCTTGAATTTATCGAGGAGGCCATCTGTTACAGGGATGTCTTCATTAAAAAGTATAGCAATACTTGCTCCCAACTCCTCAATTTTATCATGAAGATCCTTTCTAGCTTGTTGCATCTCATTCCTGTGCCCATAAATGAATGACGTCTGAAATCTAATGATGTTGATGGGTCTTTTCAATGATATCTGCATTGTGCTCCTCAAGGATGGACTGTTCCAACAACATTTGCATTGGCAACTTATTGATATCTTTCAACGTTATTTCATGCTCTATATATTCCTCCTCTTGTTTTCCAAGAGTTTCAGTATGTGTAACCATGTCATTAACCAATTCTAATGCACCTCCAAGAGCTTTGCAACTTTCAATAAGCAAATCTTCTACTTCTTGATTTAATCTAGCAATCCATCTATCCATCATTCCCACCTTATTTCTCATTTCAACTAGGCTATCAGATTCTTTCTTGCTTAGCAAAACTGGTGTCTTAGGAACAACAGATTGTGAAGAAATAGGAGAAGACAAATCCTTCAAAAATTTATGCAACTGATCTACCTGTGATTTGAGCTCATCCTTCCTTTGCTTGTTTTTGACCATTCTTGATTTAGTGAAAGAGGCTACAATATCAATTAGATCCATTTGCTAGTTCCTTGTAAGCCTTGCCAAATTCACTGTGCCTAGTTGATAATCACTTAGCTGCATTTCTTGTTTATCCTTAGCAACCATTGGAATGACACATTCAACTACAATCTCTCCAAAATCTATCAACCTAGTAGAATGAAGAATTTTAGCCCTTTTCTTGGGCCTCTCTTTTTCAATTTCTTTCCTCACATCATCCCAGTTAAGGGGCTGAGGTTGTACTATCTGTTTACTTTCTAGATTAAGCTTTAACCATGTTGGGGAAGCAAGAGGAGTTACCATTTGTGTAGAGGAAGATGTGGCAGGGGAGAGGGGTTGCCAAAGTGCTGCCTTAAGTTGAGAATCAACCTCTTGTTGTTTCTTTCTTTCTGCCTTCTCCTTGGCCAATTTGTTAGCTTCAACCTTTTCTTTCCTTTCTTGTTCCTTCCTGGCCTCTTGCTCCTCCTCCAATCTCCTTTCTTCCAAAATCTGTAAAGAGCGAAAGTCTTTAATTTCAAATAATCTTATAATTCCTTTAATAAGTTCATTTCCATTCCATAAATATCGTAACTCCATTCATTAAACTTTTTTTTATCCAAATGATCCAAAATATCGACTTAAAGTCTACAAAGAGATTCATAATACATCCAATTACATTCATAAATACATGTCATCTTTTATGACATTTATAATACAAAACATTGTAAAAGAAAATTTACAATTTCAAGACTTAGGCATTCTCTCACCTTAAGTTCTACAATAATCATACAATAATAAAATACAATAGATATATGAAGAAATCTTCATTTGTTCTTCAATCCAATAGACAATCTTCAAACATGAAGACGAGAACAAGGTTCAGGCGCTTTTTTCTGCCCAAACTCGAAGCTTACGCTTCCTCGGAATTCTTTAGTCATTCAAAGAATACCTGACCCTGCACGAATCACTTAGCAAAAAGAAGTTGACAAGCAAGATGGAATATGGTGCGTGCCTAGTATAACTAGTAATTCCACAAGCATTTTAATTTTTCTAATTCATTTTAGAAACAAGAAAGTTCGATACTAGGATATGGTAGAGAGTTATATATATTCCATCTATTTCAATGGTCCTTAAGTTACTTGGCCAAGTAAAATGTCATGCACGACAAATAATAGTAGTTTTGGAAAAACAAAACTACGCTCTCTATAAACCCATATTTGGCACCCGTCCCAGAAGGTAACTTTCCAAACACATGACATGCACATTCAATTATCAAGCATGCATGGTTCCATTCAAAATAAATAAATTATCTTTCCCAACACATGTCATGCGCATTGCATATCAAGCATACATGGTTCCATTCAAAATAAATAAATTATCTTTCCCAACACATGTCATGCGCATTCCATATCAAGCATACATGGTTCCATTAAAAATAAATATTATCTTTCCCAACACATGTCATGCGCATTCCATATCAAGCATACATGGTTCCATTCAAAATAAATATTATCTTTCCCAATCACATGAACTGCACTTCTATTTTCAAGAAAACACAGTTTTATTGCAGTAATTTCATATATTTAAATCACAAATAACATTAAGTTCATATTACAAAATAATTAAAAGAAGGTGTCTCTCAAGTATGTAAGTAAGTACATATAAAACAAGAAATGAATAAATGAGCACACATTCTTTCGGTTCATTTACCCATATAATTTAACTACACTTCAATATAATCTTTGTCTAATTCGTTTCATTTCGAAGTAATTATATTTTAATTTTACTTTCTTTTCTTTTCTGTTTTTTCATATTTCCATTAAAAATATTATTTTTGCAAAAAACATAAAACCTCATATTTAATTCTATTTCGAAGGCAATTTTTAGAATCATTCCTGAAGATTTATCAAATTTAACTCAAGTTTTTCAAACATATATAATACACAAAAATATTAAATCCTATCCTTCTGGAAAACATTCAACAATCAAAAACACTATCTTTTCTGTTCTTTTTGTTTTGAAAGTTTTTATATATCCGACAGTTTTGATTTTGAAGCATTTCTAAATTTAAACATATCTAAGACAATATGTTTTTTGTTTGCATCTTTTCAATTTACTAATCATAATTTCTAAAAAATAAATAAATCTATCATCTTTTTATAGTTTTTTGTTCAAGTTATTTAATGGTTTTCTGATAAATCTAGTCTGGTATTTGATCTTTTCAACAAATTGTATACATTCAGTAAACACATTTTTGTTTGAATAGAAGAAAAAAATAATTAAACTTAGATATTAATTTTCTATGAATTTGAGGAATAACAATTTATCTATCGAATCTACTTGTTTATTTTCTGTAGCTGAGTCTTTTTTCAAATCTGGAAATGAATCTTTCTCTTTCTCTGTCAATTTTCTGTTCTAAATTCTCTTCTTTTTCTATTTTGAATTTATCTTCTTTGTTGTTTGCATGTGGTGAAGACAGATTTCTATTCTCAAATTATCTTTCTCTCCCTGCTGGCTGCGTACCTTTCTCTCTTCTACTGGTGCATGGTAAAGAGAGTTTTTATGTGTGTGTGAAAGGCAGATTTCTCTCTTCCTATTTCTAGTGCACCTCCTTTCCTTACTTCCACACATGCTTGGGGAGACAAGCAAAATTCAAATAAAATTAAACTTAACCTGTTTTGTGCTCTCCTTCTTCCTAGCCGTGCCTCTGCTCTTCTTTGTCCTTGAGTATGAGGTTAATGTTGATATCTTTTTCCAAACATACCGAACTCCTCTCTTCCTGTGCACCTCTCTTCCCTCTCTCCTTGTGAACCTCTCTTCACTCTCTCCTTGCTGGATTCTCTCCTTCCAACCATGCCCTTCCTCCTCTTCTCCCACGTGCTTCACCCCTGTCTCCCTGCATATGAGTTTTCCTCCTCCTTCGGCCACGCCTTCCTTACCTTATTTCCCACCTCCTCCTTAACTCCCTTCACATGCATAAATATTAAGGAGATCTTTCTTTTCTTCCTCTTCTGGCCACACATGATGAGTAAGCCAATCCCTCTCTCAAAATAAACTCCCTTCTTAGTCGCGCCTCTCGTGGAGACAAGCAGAACGCCCAATATATCCATAAAAAATATTTACTGTTTTTGCTTAACTCACCCTCTTACCAAAAACAGATCTCTCTCTCTCTCTCTCTCTTTTTCAATCTCATGCAAATGATGAAGTTTTTATTAAATTCAATCCACAATTTTAGTTTTGATCTCCAGCAAAGATGGCCAAACTCCAAGTTTCTCTCTTTGATTGCATGCAAATATTGAATGAGATGTAATTGTTTACTGCTGTTCTGATTTCAATTTCAATTTAAAACGTATTGATGTTTTATTTTTGTTTTAAATAACTTATTTTAATATCTATTTCTCTAAACATATAATTCAATATATGGATCTCATTCAATATTTATATTTTCACAATCAAAATTTTATTCCCATAATTTAGAATAAAAAGCATTATTATTTCAACTAAAAATAGAATATTTACTATTTTAGTTTTCAAAAAGATTTAAATTTTTCTTTCCACACAATTACATAATATACTCAAATTAGCTAACTTTTCGAAAATCAATCAATCTTTCCATTCAAAACAACCATCTTCATTTTCACATATATTTGAGCAATCAGACAAACTTATTAATAATTTCCAAACATAATCATCACAAAACACATTTTAATGACTGAGTGGTGTGTGAGATTCCATCATCGTCATTAACATCTAATGGCTAAAATGACTCTACCTGAACAATGTTCTCGCCTTGATTCTCATTCACCTGTTCCCGCGTTCACTTGCACTCAATTTCTCATCAGTAATGACAATCCCCAAATTTCATAATAATGAATTTCAAATCATTTCATTTCATTTGCATTTAAATTTAAATTTAAATTTAAATTTCAATCTCAATTTTAAATTCAATCTCAATTTCAATTTCAATTTTAAATAATCATCAATCTCATTGAAAATCTCATGATTAATAATTGCAATTAAATTCATGATAAATTAGTACGTGACATCCTTCCCCTCTTGGAAGAGACATCGTCTCGATGTCTTATTATTCAATCAATAAGCTTAGTATCTCAATCAGTAAAACATAGTATTTCATTCATAATGAAATAATAACTAACATCATAATTCTCAACACATAAGCGTAAGCAATTCATAGTAGCATCCACGCTATCCAAGTTCATATCATGTGAATCAAAAACCAAAGTATCAAGTATCTCATGCATTAAGCAAATACTACTCTAAAAAACAAATGAGGAAAATGACGGTAAATCGTCACATAATCCTCCCATGTAGCACTATCCTCAGTATACTGGTCGCATTGGACCTTGTACTGAGTACTATCCCTGTTAACGGTAGTCTATAAGCAACTGGATTCATGACTTCCAGTACATCAAAGGGTCCCACAAATCTCAGAGCCAACTTTGATGATTTCCCAAAATACGTAAGATTTACAAAACATTCATCCTATCAGTAATCTTGTCCTTTCTAGACCTTGCTTCAAGCGTCCTTACTATCACATAGGGAAATTTTGTATGCTTCAAACATACTTACTCTCCCAAAGAGCTTTATTCCATAAATACATCCAATATATAATAATAATTATACTTAGTGATCGGAATTCATTGGTCCATGAATTTATCCTTAATGTAACCCAAATGGAAGAGGAATGTCGATGTATTAAACACTACATCGTGGGTCCAATCCTTTTCCTTTGTATTTACACTTTTAGACAACTCATAAACCAAGTCCATCCGCCACTTACACATTCATTATCCTTACCATAAAGTACTTTCCCTTGATTACTTGTCTATCTCGAGCATAACCTTGCTCCTAGACACCTATCAATTTTGATACTGCTCCACACTTAAGCTTTATTATTAATTAAGTTTCATCGATCACTTCATTCTATTATTCCTTTTTGATATTTTATCAAGTCTATGATTATATCCAAGCCTTTTTCAGCTTTAAAAGAGTTTCCTTTCTTTCCATATAATTGTCCAAACTTCAATTTTAGAAGTTTACAAATCATTCAAGATTTAGTCCACCATTTTACTTATTTGATTAAAATAATATATTGCACATTTATTCAAATGAATGTCTCATGGTATGATTTTTGTTTACACAACCCTATCATTATTTGCTAAACTGAAATAACCTTTCAGGTTTACTAAGCAACAACTTACCCACAATATATTATTTAGGACCAAAATCCTTTAAGTCGAGTTTCCAAAAACTGTTGGTTTCTTTGATGAGTCTATCCACTAGAACATTATGTTAATTCTACTAACATCGACATATCAATTTGTCTTGTGTTCTTCCATTTCCCTTCTAGAATCTCAAGAGAGTTACATGTCCTACCAATGATGACTTTTGGTCTTCATTTGCTGGCATACTAGATATTACCTTGCTACTTTTTGTGCAACTTCTTACTCTATCCTTTTTCCAGATGATAGTGGATCCTCATTCGACAATTCCCTTTGTCATTCCGATGTCCTAACTCTGACATTATTTTCCTCATTCCATTCTCGAATTTTCCAAATTTTGGACACATAGGTTCTTTTATATCCAACAATAATCTATCCTTTGACTAAGTGATAACCTATTTTGATCTTACGTCATTATTAATCTTCATGTAAATGGTTATAGGTTTTGCAGAGATAATTCCCATTTATCCCAGGACATCCATACCGTGGATTTTCTTTTGTCCTTGGATTATTTTCAAAGATACAATTCATCTTTTAACTCAATCTAATTTCCTTGATTTAATCTGGTACTAATTTTTGAGTATTAATCCTCGTTCAATCACGTTGATCTCTAGATAATAAAAAATTTAATTGCATATCTAATCTGTAAGCATAAACATTTAACTCCATGATTTCTTAATTATATAGGAGAGTCTCAACTTCAATATCCATTTTTAGCAAAAGTAACAATTCTGATGTTCTTCTCTGTAAAATTTTCAGCATTTCTTGCTAAGTGAAAATTCTATGATGTTCTGTCATGACAATAGATGCTTCCTTTTGAAAGTGTTTCTCTTATAAAATAAGAGCTACTTAAAGTAACGTCTTGTCAATAATACAACTTTCTTTAACTTACTAGGCATCCCTCCTATGTTTCTATCCTTATAGAGTTTCATTATATCCAATGATATTCAATCGCATGGGAAAATCTTAAACCCAGTATTCCCTTCCAATTCTTAGGATGGAATCCTTAATTGTTGACTAGTCTGATTGTTTATAGATTTCCCCACTCTATATGGCTATAGTCAAGACCAAATGTACAATTCATTCAAATTTAATTCCTACTTATAGGTGTTGAAGAGTAATCTAGTACGTAATCCAACTTAATAGGTTTTAGTCTCATCATAAGGTCTCTCTTTATTGACTGAACTTCTTGTCCCAAATAGGCTATCTTTAACCCAAGGTTCCATTTAAAAGTAAGGTAGTGATTAAGTGATTTAATCATTCTCATTAAGAGATTTTTGGTGTGGTTCACATAATGTCAAATCTTACTTTATTTTTCACTCCATCTCAACAGCTTAAATAGCTAACCTTTTTCTCGTCCACAGGTTTCTTATCATAGTAAGCTTCAATGTCAAGTCGTTTCACGACATGGATATATTTCATATAGAAATAACATCATTATTTAAATTCTCTATATAAAGTATATAGGAGTATATAGACACTTTCTTCCAATCACGAATCTCTTAGATCTTTCCTTGTCAATCCCATAGACAATGATCTTCCTTATCATGCTCAAGTTATCTGCCTATCCTTTTCTAAGACATTGATAATAATATCCTTTGATCTTTAGATTAGATAATCATAAGGTATAAAGGTCATAGTTTTTAACCTTTCCATTTGTCCTTTTTCCCTTGTGGTCATAAAATGTATGACTTAATTTCCTTATGACTTGCAAAGAAGTCATAACCAAGTTTTTGCTGGGTGGGGTACTTAGCTTGAGTCAATCCACTCTTCCTTCCCCCCCCTTAGTGTTTCTGCAACTTTCGTTCTTCTTACGTTGAACTTCTAGTAGTTTAATTGCTTCCTTGGAAAGGGTTTGTGATTCCTTCTTGTTGACTTTTCATTTCCTTCCCTTACCTCATGGCATACCTTAAATACACTTTTCTCAAAGTTAGATTTTTCATTTTTTTTTTTATCTCACAGATTTAGCATATTGGATTATTCAATATGAGATCCAATGAAAAATCAGCAACTAATACTATATTCCATCTTCTTTCTAATATCCTTTTTAATGGAGTAATATCCATGCTCACAAACCTCTTTTGTTGATGTACTTCTCAACTCAGAATGTTGCTTTCTGTGCAACTTCTAGTGTCCCGACACATAGAGCCATGTAACATTCCTTTTCCCTTTTGGAACCATTATTCATAAGTTGTTTGATTCCAAAAACTTCAATAACCTCATTAATCTTGGTTGGAGGAACCTTGCTCATGTCATTGATTGTTTCCTCTAACTGTTCTGGTCTTTTCTCAATTCCTCGGTACTAACTCTTTTCTAACAAGATCTTTATTGTAACACAAGAGTTTAAGTCATGAGTTCCCCAACCCTTGAGGATACTTCCTTCGTTCATATCCTACTTTGATCAATATAATCTATGCTAACTTAGCATACATAGATTCGTAGTGTTTACACTAATCCAAGAGTTCCTGAATCTCTTCAATTGTAGGTTGCCACAATTTAATTTATCTCATTCCTAATCATTCTCTTTTTCTTAGAGTCATGTATGTATAGGTTATTCTTCCTAACCTTCCTACATAACCTGATTGCATAATCTTCCACAATCCTAGGTTTTATCATAAGTTGTTGGTTTAGGAATTCTGATTCCAGAGACAAATCTTTAACTAGCCCCAATGTACACAAGTTACTAAGACTTACATCTTCCTTTTTCACTTCCTTAAGTTCTTTTCTCTTGCCAATTTGGCACAAGAATTTTTCAACCTTTATCTTCTAATAAGGTTTACGTATTATTGCGTAATGAGCTCATAGGTTTCAGTGCAAAACCTGGTAGCTCTAATACCAAATGTAAAGAGCGAAAGTCTTTAATTTCAAATAATATTATAATTCTTTTAATAAGTTCATTTCCATTCCATAAATATCGTAACTCCATTCATTAAACTTTATTTAATCCAAATGATCCAAAATATCGACTTAAAGTCTACAAAGAGATTCATAATACATCCAATTACATTCATAAATACGTGTCATCTTTCACGACATTTATAATACAAAACATTCTAAAAGAAAATTTGCAATTTCAAGACTTAGGCATTCTGTCGCCTTAAGTTCTACAATAATCATACAATAATAAAATACAATAGATATATGAAGAAATCTTCATTTGTTCTTCAATCCAATAGACAATCTTCAAACATGAAGACAAGAACAAGGTTCAGGCGCTTTTTCCACCCAACCTCGAAGCTTACGCTTCCCCAGAATTCTTTAGTCATTCAAAGAATACCCGACCCTGCACGAATCGCTTAGCAAAAAGAAGTCGACAAGTAGGATGGAATCTGGTGCGTGCCTAGCATAGCTAGTAATTCCACAAGCATTTTCATTTTCTAATTCATTTAAGAAACAAGCAAGTTCAATACTAGGATATGGTAGAGAGTTATATATATTTCATCTATTTCAATGGTCCTTAAGTTACTTGGCCAAGTAAAATGTCATGCACAACAAATAATAGTAGTTTTGGAAAAACAAAACTACGCTCTCTATAAACCCATATTCGGCACTTGTTCCGGAAGGTAACTTTCCAAACACATGACATGCACATTCAATTATCAAGCATGCATGGTTCCATTCAAAATAAATAAATTATCTTTCCCAACACATGTCATGCACATTCCATATCAAGCATAAATGGTTCCATTCAAAATAAATAAATAATCTTTCCCAACACATGTCATATGCATTCCATATCAAGCATACATGGTTCCATTAAAAATAAATATTATCTTTCCCAACACATGTCATGCGCATTCCATATCAAGCATACATGGTTCCATTCAAAATAAATATTATCTTTCCCAACACATGTCATGCGCATTCCATATCAAGCATACATGGTTCCATTCAAAATAAATATTATCTTTCCCAATCACATGAACTGCACTTCTATTTTCAAGAAAACACAGTTTTATTGTAGTAATTTCACATATTTAAATCACAAATAACATTAAGTTCATATTTAAAATAAATAAAAGAAGGTGTCTCTCAAGTATGTAACTAAGTACATATAAAACAAGAAATGAATAAATGAACACACATTCTTTCGGTTCATTTACTCATATAATTTAACTAAACTTCAATATAATCTTTGTCTAATTCGTTTCATTTCAAAGTAATTATATTTTAATTTTACTTTCTTTTCTTTTCTGTTTTTTCATATTTCCATTAAAAATATTATTTTTGCCAAAAACATAAAACCTCATATTTAATTCTGTTTCGGAGGCAATTTTTAGAATCATTCCTGAAGATTTATCAAATTTAACTCAAGTTTTTCAAACATATATAATACATAAAAATATTAAATCCTATCCTTCTGGAAAACATTCAGCAATAAAAAACACTATATTTTTTGTTCTTTTTGTTTTGAAAGTTTTTATATATCTGAAAGTTTTGATATTGAAGCATTTCTAAATTTAAATAGATCTAAGACAGTATGTTTTATGTTTGCATCTTTTCAATTTACTAATTAGAATTTCTGAAAAATAAATAAATCTATCATCTTTTTATAGTTTTCTATTCAAGTTGTTCAATGGTATTCTGATAAATCTAGTCTGGTGTTTGATCTTTTCAACAAATTGTATACATTCAGTAAACACATTTTTGTTTGAATAGAAGAAAAAAATAATTAAACTTAGATATTAATTTTCTATGAATTTGAGGAATAACAATTTATCTATCGAATCTACCTATTTATTTTTTGTAGCTGAGTCTTTTCTCAAATTTGGAAATGAATCTTTCTCTTTCTCTGTCAATTTTATGTTCTAAATTCTCTTCTTTTTCTGTTCTAAATTTCTCTTCTTTTCTGTTTGTGTGTGGTGAAGACAGATTTCTATTCTCAAATTATCTTTCTCTCCCTGCTGGCTGCGTACCTTTCTCTCTTCTACTGGTGCATGGTAAAGAGAGTTTTTCTGTGTGTGTGAAAGGAAAATTTCTCTCTTCCTATTTCTGGTGCACCTCCTTTCCTTACTTCCACACGTGCTTGCGGGGACAAGAAAAATCCAAATAAATTAAACTGAACCTGTTTTGTGCTCTCCCTCTTCCTGGCCACGCCTCTGCTCTTCTTTGTCCTTGAGTATGAAGTTAATGTTGATATTTTTTTTCCAAAACTACCTAACTCCTCCTCTTTTCCTGCGTACCTCTCTTCCCTCTCTCCCTGCACACTTCTCTTCACTCTCTCCCTGCTGGCTTCTCTCCTTCCAACTGCGCCCTTCCTCCTCTTCTCCCACGCGCTTCACCCCTGTTTTTGCATATGAGTTTTCCTCCTCCTTCAGCTATGCCTTCCTTACCTTATTTCCCACCTCCTCCTTAACTCCCTTCACATGCGTAAATATTAAGGAGATATTTCTTTTCTTCCTCTCCTGGCCACGCATGATGAGTAAGCCGATCCCTCTCTCAAAATAAACTCCCTTCTCGGTCGCGCCTCTTGTGGAGACAAGCAGAATGCCCAATATATCCATAAAAAACATTTACTGTTTTTGCCTAACTCACCCTCTTACCAAAAATGGATCTCTCTCTCTCTTTTTCAATCTCATGCAAATGATGAAGTTTATATTAAATTCAATCCACAATTTCAGTTTTGATCTCTAGCAAAGATGGCCAAACTCCAAGTTTCTCTCTTTGATTGCATGCAAATATTAACTGAGATGTAATTGTTTACTGATGTTCTAATTTCAATTTCAATTTAAAATGTATTGTTGTTTTCTTTTTGTTTTAAATAACTTATTTTAATATCTATTTCTTTAAACATATAATTCAATATATAGATCTCATTCAATATTTATATTTTCACAATCAAAATTTTATTCCCATAATTTAGAATAAAAATCATTATTATTTCAACTAAAAATAGAAGATTTACTATTTTAGTTTTCAAAAAGATTTAAATTTTTCTTTCCACACAATTACATAATATACTCAAATTAGCTAACTTTTCGAAAATCAATCAATCTTTCCATTCAAAACAACCATCTTCATTTTCACATATATTTGAGCAATCAGACAAACTTATTAATAATTGCCAAACATAATCATCACGAAAACACATTTTAATGATTGAGTGGTGTGTGAGATTCCATCATCCTCATTAACATCTAATGGCTAAAACGACTCTACTTGAACAATGTTCTCACCTTGATTCTCATTCACTTGTTCCTGCGTTCACTTGCACTCAATTTCTCATCAGTAATGACAATCCCCAAATTTCATAATAATGAATTTCAAATTATTTCATTTGCATTTAAATTTTAATTTCAATCTCAATTTCAATTTCAATTTTAAATAATCATCAATCTCATCGAAAATATCATGATTAATAATTGCAATTATATTCATGATAAATCAGTACGTGACAACATCTGATCTCTTTTCTTTTCTAACTCCTTAACCCTTGCCCACATTTTAGCAACTTCTTTCTCCTGTTTAGCTTGCACTTCTTCTTCAAGTGTTCTCAGTTCAAGCTCTTCTTCTTTCTTTCTCTGAGCCTCCTCAACTTCTTTGAACTTGGCTTCAATGGCTTCTTTATCTCTCCTTTGCTGAGCCTTTTCTTCTTCTAGCTCATGGATTTTCTGCAACAAAGCTAGCTTATCTTTTTCTTCTTTAGCTTTCAACTCCTTTTCCCTTTGTTTTTGCAGAAGATCTTCCTTCTCATTTTGTTGCCTTGCCAACTCTTCTGCCTTTGCTATAGCTTCTAACTCCTGCTGTTTGGAAAGCATATCAACTTTGGCTTTGGCATCTACTTCTTGTTGTTTTGCAAGTGCCTCGGCTTGTGCTTTAGCATCTGCTTCTTTCTTTGCATCCTCAAACAAATTCCATTGGTCTTCTAGAGTAAGGACATGTTCAGACTCAACACCTTAAATATCCTCAACAGATTTAGTCACAAGAGGCTCCTCATCTGATTGAGTGGCTTCTAAATCAGTGTTTATATCATGGATTTCAATCTCCTCTTTTCCCTTCAAAGTTTTGGCTTGCTCATGAAGAGTCCCTGCAGGTACTTCTTTGCCATGTTCTTGAGTGAGGGAAGGTTGAGAACAGGAGCCCTATCCAGCCATTGTGGTCTCCATGCCTTGTGATTCATGGATTTCCTGAGTAGGTATTTTTGGAACAACATCTCCTCATGAGCTGGGAGGAAGATACTCCAATTTCTCTTTAGCATTTCTCCTCCTCTTGGTTCTCTTGTATATGTGGATAACTCCTGCCTTCCTCTTTTTTGAATCTTGAGCCTGTGGCTCTTTTACCCTCATGACTACCCACTGGATACTTATATCCATCACTATCCTAGAAATTTGTTTAATATCAATAGAATCTTCCTCATCCTAGTTCATTGGGTCCAAGTTCTTAGTACCTATCTTTCCTGCTTCATATTTGGGATCCAAAGTTACACCATCATCTGATAGTGTATCAGGAATGTCTTCCTTCACCTCATACTCAATCATTTGTGGGATGGTCATCCTTTCATAGCTCCTCCTTGTAACATCATAATCATCTTGTAAATCAATCCAGAAATCTTCCAACAAATTATAATGTTTATCAAAAACAATGGGATTCAAACCATTCATCTTATTCCTTGGATCAAAGTGTTTTCGGGATGTATACAATCCCAACTTCAAATAGCTCAATTCTTCACATACTGCCTTTGCAGCTACATTGTGAAGACAACAATATTCTCCCAACTTCATGGGGAACTTGTGGCATCCAGGCTTATGTTTGATGGAAAATTTTGCATTGACTCCCAAAGCTTGATATATGAATTCCATAAGGACAATCCTATCATTGCAACATCTTGGGAGTAGGTGAGGGTGTCCATCAAATCCTACCAACCTGAAGTATGAGAACTTGGGATATTGGATATACCAATGTCCCCATTGAGCAATGAAAGCCATGGTGTCTCTATTGAACCTAAATCCAACATCCCTAGTCAATTGGTTGATAATTACATAAAGGAATGCATTATTGACCCTTCTATGGTGTAGCTTTGATGTTTGCAAGGTCAGTTGATCATAATGGTTCCATACCTTTTGTTGTCTAGGAGCTTCTCCCAATATTCCTACTACATTCAACCCAAGAAAGATACCCATCCTTGCAACAATATTTATGACATAGGAAGTCATAAAGAAGCTCTTTGTTTCCCTTACCTTCAACATCTGATTATGGAAATTATCAGATAAGATCATGCACCAATCAAATTGTTGCCTGCAATCAAAAATAACTTCAATAAATGGGAACATCCATTCCCTGAAGCATGCATAGTCCTTCTTTCCAAACACCCTGGAAAGCATCAGAATTAAGTCATCAAATTCCTTCTTGAAGTCTCCTCTTTTGGGTTGTTCAGACATCTTGGTTAAGGACTTCTTCTTCATCCTCAACCACTTCTTGTTCATGTGAGATCTATTAATCTCTTTATCGTTATTAAATTTCTGCAATGCCTCTACTTCAGTCAACTTCTTAGGGTTCTTTAGAGCAGGTGCATTAAACATGAACCTCATCATTTGTGGGGATAAATCAATTATTACATTCCCCTGTTGATCCATACACTACCTTGATATAGGATTGTAAGCTCCTGCTGCAGTCAAAATGAGCTCCGAACACTGAACTGACAGGGGGGAGAGTGTAACATGAGCTATCCCAGATTGGACTATTCTCTTTGTCCTCCCAATCACCTCCTCTGCAAAAGTATTGAGAATCAGCTCTTCACAATATAATGATCCCAAATTAGTGTCTGTAACATCGACGCATCCTGAATCTAGCTTGCTAGCTATGGGAGTGGCACTCTGGTGTTTGTATCTCAAAGTATAGGGCAACTTCTCTACCTTTATCTTTTTTGGCTTTACTTTCCTTGAACTCTCTGCAGCTTGGCCTTCCACTTCTAAAACTTCTATAGATGCTCTTGACATTGTTTATTCCTGTAAGATAACCATAGATTAGATCAATAAAAAGCATGAAGACCATCCTTAGAAGGATTTCCTTTTATATTACCTTGTTCTCCCCTAGGTAGCCTCTTATACTTAGTGAAATTTGAAACTCATAGGAGGCAGAACCAAGAAAGGGATCGACATTGGAAAACTTCTAGTACTGGCGGGATTGAGGTCAGGATCGACATCAGAATCGAGACCGGGATCAAAACGGAAACCAGACCCAGAACATTACATAGTTCCAAGTCTTGGTCTCATCCTGGTTCCACTTCCGCCATTGGAAAGGATGTGAAACAAAGTTAAAACCTCATTGGGAGTGGGCTCATAAGCGAACATGAACTTTCTCTCACACACTTATGAATTGAGTTTGTCTTTGGCCCCACTCTCGCCAGTTTATCTTAAAGCATGAAGCAATCAAAATTAAGCACCTATACTAATTTAAAACAAGGTCACATGAGGGGATGAGGAGGCTTAGAATAAAAGCACAAATCCATTATTAGTATGACTGAGGTAGGACCAAGCAGGCTAGGGAAAAATATTGGAAAGATGACTCACAAACCCTAGTTTGCGCAACTCGTTGACTCAAGAATTTAGGGCACAAGGACCCAACATGGAAACCATTGAGTCGACATGTGAACAAGATCGGATGAGTCTTTAAACAGATTTGAAACCTTTAAAATCCCTGAAGACTTGTCAAAGATGAAACCCTAAATAAAACTAGGGCATGACAGTACAAACACCACCAAAACGGGAAAACGACAGCAATGACAAAAAAAAACAAAAACAATAATGAAATAGAAACAATGTGAAGATTCATGAGGAAGCCCTCGTGTACGCACTCGAATGACACCGAATAGAAAACAGGAAACAAAACACACAAAAAAATGAAGCGAGGAAAACCCACCTACCTCAAATGCTACCAAACAAGATGAAAAATCGATCCAAATCCGCTTGTAGATGCTTAGCCTTTGACCAGATCATGCTCCTCTTTTCGCTTTCTTGGCTTTGGTTTGCTAACACAACTTAGACAATAATAATAATGAGCAAATTAACATGGATTAAGGTTTTGAATTCGATTTCGCATTTGTGGAGGGCCTGTAATTAATGCAATTAATGTGGTTGGTCGGGTGCGAAATCAAAGTGGTAACGAGTGCATAACTGTCGTGCAATAGAAGTAACATGGGAAAGAAGATAACAAGGAATGGGGATGGGATTGGGACCAAAACCGGACAGGGAACCTTTTGTAAAGTTCCTAGTTGAATTTCGGTTTCGGTTCCGCTTTCGCCCAAGACGAGAAAAACAAAAAGAACAAAAGGGATGAGAAAAGAAAGCAAGGAAGGATTGGGACCAAAACTGGAACCAAACCCAAAAAAAAGAAGAAGCAAAATGCAAAGGCGGAGGCAGAGGTCGAATGCGAACGGGAACCGAAAGTTTGCAACAGTTCAGAGTTCACAATCCGATTCGGCTCTGATCTCGCCAAAAAGAAAACAACATCAACAAATGATAAAACACAAGGAAAACTAATGGGAGTGGAATTAGAACCAAATCCAGACTAGGAACCTTTGCAGGTTTTTGATTCAGATACCACTTCGATTCCGCTTCTGCCAGAGCAAAAGAAAACAAAGACTTAGGAAAAAAAAAAAAACTCATAAGTCCCGAACAAAACATCAATGACAAAAAAAATAAAGGGGGACCCATTTTGACCAAAGTTGAAATGGGGTGGTATGTAAGGCATAAAAAATGGAAACTCGGCTGGGGAAATGGTTTATCCATTTTCAAGACATTGAAGAATTCAGTCACCCAGAACCTCTAGTTCATGGACATTTTACACTCAAGTATGATCAGTCATGGAAAATAAGGTTGAGATGGAATCTCAAATGTAAATCAACATTAAGTACTTTGAATTTGAGTGTGTGCATGTATGGTGCACCTGTTTTTGGTAAAAACACCTACTCTTAAACATCTATATTCAAGATTCAGGCTACGTGAGTTGAAACCTTTTAAAATACCATGCAATGATATCCCGGGCATTGCTTCGCTACCAGTCAGGCGTCTATAGCCCCGATGGAGATACCTCTAGTTCTCTCAAAGAATTGCTCTACTGCTAGTCGGGCATCCATTGCACTGGTAGAGATACTCAAACTACCCCTCTTGTATTGAGTTTTATCATTATTGAATGATTCTCTTTTCTTCTCATTTCATAAGCTTTCTTAAAGGAATTCTTTTATTAGCTTTTTTCAATAGTCATATATAACAACCTGAAATTTGGGGTTGAGAACTACAATGGATTTCATGACAGTGTACAGATTCAGATTTTTCACTCAAATCTAAAATACAGTCACCTAGAGATAGATGAGAACTTATGTAGAATAGATGTTCTTATCTATTTTGTGACAGTTTCAATCATGGTTTATGAAGTCTTTTACAATATAGACCTATTTGTGTTTAACCTTTTAGACCATTATATAAAAAGAACACAAGACACAGGTTATGAAATGAAAAATTTCAACAGACATATCTAAATATAACTCAACCAACTTCTCCATAGTGCCCTTATCATATCTTGAAAAACAACCCCGTTTGCTCCATGATGGAGAAAATGGGGGCCACCCAAAAAAAAGAGAACAAACATAAAAACCAAAACCGAAAACAACAAAGAACAAAAACAACACACACCAACAACAATTAATTACATATTTACAACAAAGCTGAACATCAAACTTCTCAAGAGCCAAAATAGTGTTTTAGAAATTTCCCGTTGATAGGCAAAGGAATAGGTTCTCTTGTTAGAGTACTCAAATGAAAATCATTTTCACCAAGGATTTCTGCAATTTGATTCGGACCCAACTAAAGTCGATCAAAATTTTGGTGATCACCTTTTCTTTCCTTGGCTTTATCCCACAATAGTACTAAGTCTAATATTCTAACAACTTTAATTTTTGCTCTCTTGTCAAACCAATGTTTGACAATAGCTTGATGTTTAGAGAATTGTTGTAAAGCAGTGTCTCTCTATTCCTCTAAATTCAGTAAGTTCGTAAGTCTAACCTCTATCCTATCATCATTCGAGTGAAAATCCTATATAAACCTAAGGAAAAATATCTGTAAGTGCATAGGAAAGACTGGGTCTTGGCCATAGACCAACTTAAATGGTGAGTTCCCTAAGGTGGATTTAATACGAGTTTTATCTGCCCATAAGGCATATCTCAGTTGTGTGTGCCAATCCCTAGGGTGACTCTCTAACAACTTTTTAATCACTTCCAACAGATTTTTCTTAGTAGACTCTGCTACTCCATTCCCCTGTGGGTAATAATTAGAAGAATATTTCAACACCATCTTATATTCATATGCCCATTGAATAAAATCTGTAGAAGAAAAAGCAGGGCCATTATCACATACTAGGGCAAACGTTACTTCAAACCTAGTAACAATGCATTCATTGAGAAATTTGATGACCACCTCAATGGTGCTGGGCTTCAGTCCAACATGTACAATAGTCAGTTGCTATCAAAATTAATTTGTGACCTACAGATGAATTTGGGTTAATTACCCCTACAAAATCTAATGCCCATTGGGAAAATAGTTTTACCTCATATACTGGTTATAGGGGCATCATCGGATAACATTCCATGGATGCAAAATTTTGACATGTATGACATGTCCTCACATGTTGGTGTGCATATTGGAGCACATGGGGCCAATAGTAGCCCAATCTCGGGATTTGGTGTGCCTTGGAATCATCAGATCCATGTCCAGTACTCTGTTTTCCATGAAATTTTGTAATGGCATGCTTTGCTTGTTGTTGATCAAGGCAGTGTAGATAAATGCCTTCAAAGTTTCTTTGGTATAAAGCTCCTCCTTTTAGCATGTAATGAGAACTCTTCAACCTGAGTGCTCTCCTCTGAGTGGCGTTCATCCCATCTAGACATTTGTTATTCAACAATAAAAAGATCAAATTTGAATACCAAGGATCACCTGTAAATGATTGTACCATGTATTATTGACAGACAATCTTAGTATCAACATCTTCCATTGCTTTGGACAAGCCTTGTCCTCAGACTAGCTTCATTGGACGGATTTCGAGATCATATTCCTGCAAGATGGCCATCCATTTTCCTCATCTCCCCCCCAATTTTCTTTGCATAAGAAGGGACTTTACAACAGGGCCTAGAACTATTGCAGTAATTTGGCTGCAAAGAATATAGTGACAAAATTTCTTGACCGCTTGTACTAGTGCAAAGGCCTACTTTTCTAAAGGCGGATATCTAACTTCAACTTTTTAAAGCGGGGATAAAGGCAATGGGCCTTTCATCTCCTTCAATTTTTCTCTGTGTCAGGACAACAACACAATAGTGATTAGACGCAAAAGAGTAAATATAAAGAGGGTCTAGATAGTCAGGGCTAGTTAGTATTGGTGCCTCTTATATAGGTTGTTTGATCCGCGAGAAGGCAGATTTAGTCTCATTAATCCACTCAATCTTAGGTTCTTTCTTCATCATTTCGTTGAGAGGATTAACAATCTCTGAAAATCCAGTTATGAATTTCCGCACAAAATTTATCTTCCCAAAAAAGGACCTCATCTCCTTTTTATTGCCTGGCATAGTCAAATTTAGAATGGATTTGACTCTGTCTGGGTCAATTGAAATTCCCCTTTCTGATATTATGTGGCCTAGCAATTTCCCTTCAGAAACCCCAAACACACACTTCTTCGGATTTAAAGATACACCATAACTTACACACTTTTTAAGAAATTTTGATAGATCTACAACATGGTTTTCCCTATCTTTATAAAATACAATTAAATCATCCATATATATTGTTAGAACTAGAATTTTTAGAAAATTATAAGGGATTTTATCCTTTGAAACCTAATTTTATGCTAGCTTTTTTCATAAAAAATCATTATTTTTCCATCCACAAAGTCAAAAGTGCCTTTTACCACTATACCACTACTATATCATACACCCTTCATAGCTTGCACCTCTTACCTCCTTACCACAGCCCCTTGCAGGATGGCTTGCGGTGTCATGGTTGAGAGCAGTCATGTTATACCCTTACCATTGTACTGTGGGGGGTCATTAAGTAGCTCGCGGTTCAGCAGTAAGGTGGAATGAGCAGTAATAAAGGATACCACCATACCGCAGAGAGTCAACATTTTGCCTACGGTAGAGTGGTGGGAAGAAGTAGAGCCAGGCAGACATCGCGACACTGCTAGAAGGAAGGACACGGCTTGCGGTGGAGTGGTAAAGGGAGAGAAGACTGTGATAGGCTGACACCGCCATACCGCGAAGGTTCATCAAGAAGACCTCGATAGATCGATATGCATAAAAGATAACAAACAACCACCGCCATACCGCTGGGAGTTGAAACATAGCTCGTGGTAGAGTGGTAGAAAGGATAGAACAAGGCAGCCACCACGATGCCTCATGAAATGCCACCGCGGTACCATTGGGAGTAGAAACACAGCTCATGATAAAGTGGTAGAAGATGCAAAGACAACAAAGCACACCGCAATAGATGAAGCGAAGGCGCGTGGTAACATGGTAAGGAAGCTGTTGCTGCTGCGACAGTTATTATTGTTATATTCCAGTTATTTTTTTGTCATCAAGCAACATGACCTTTGGTCTAAATCTTGTTGCCTTTTAGAAGAATAAGAAGAGACCAAGAAGAAAGGGCGTGGGAAATAATCAAAAAGATATAAAAGGAGGAGATGGATAATGAATAGCGGTTGGTTGGTTAGACAAATAATTTTTTTTTTTCAGAATGTTTTACAAAGTAGAGACCATGATGCAAGTTTAATTTTGAGGAAAATAATGAAAGACTTATGTTTTGGTGGTTCCAATTTGGTATCAATTGTTTGTTAAAATTATTCAATTATTTGATTGTCTCCAGCTTAATGTTTTCTTGTTATTTAAGTTGATATATCTAGTATATATTCAATTTATCAATGCACTTTTGTTGTATCTATGTGATGTGATTATTTGGTTTCTTCAAGAAAGAATTAAAGTCCTTTTGGTCAATCACAATAATCTAGAAATATTATTTGGATTAGTAAGAAGAGTTAGAGAATTAGGATTGGTATTCTGCCTCCAATAGGGTTTGTCAGTCAATATCTTGCATGTTTATACAAGTTATAAACAAATACCTATATGCCAAACAATTTGAATTTATGCCAAATAGAAGCCATCCATCAAAGACTTTCATTGGACTCTGTTTTACCCAACAAGGCATTGGTCTCGCCTATTTTATACATTTAAATTCATTAGATATTTTTCAGACATTTGTTAACTGAACATATTTAATTATACAATTTATACCAAATAGGTTTGTATCTTTCCACTTCCAAATTGCCATTGTGGATATATTGTTTAGAGGAAACACACAATTCAAATCTGCTTCATGCATATAGCTTTACTCGCCTAGGTTTAGCAGATCCTAAAGAGTAAAAGGTTCAAATTCACTATTTGGCCTTGTACGTTAGCCAAAAATGTTGTGAGAGCTCGGAAACCTCTTGTGGTTTAAACCTGAATTTTTGAGATTTAACAGTTTGGTGACTCTGTTGGGGATGTCAAATTGAACTTAGGCCTTCATCATAGAGTTAGTCCCTTGCAGGAGACTCCGCTGGGAACAACGAACTACAAAATTTTCTCACTTTTGGAAAGTGAGTGGTGACTCTGAATGCACAAGTGCATTGAAACCGATAAAGTGAAATATACATCAGAAAGGAACCATCCTAGAGTTCAGACTATCAAAATTACTCACAACATGCATGGCCAAAGATCTTTATATAAGGAGGATCCTAATAATGACAAAAGTAAATGGACTCAAAAGAATGATAAGGGAAAGAAGGTGTTTGATGAAGTGGGCCCAACAAATAAAGAAAAAACATCAAAAGCACACCTGGAGACATATAATTCCTATGGTACACTAGCAACTGAAAATAACCCATCTAGAGAACCTCACACTCCCGAGGAAAAGAGGAATCCCTTCTATCAACCAGACCCCAAGAAAGTTGAGGAGTTCATGGCTGGACTTAAGGCTGAAAGGGAAAGGAGACAACATGAATATGATAAGAAAATGGCATTACTTGAAGAGAATTAGGATGGACTTGGCTATGAAGTAGCCTCTGAAGAGAACTATGAACGCATGGCTTGGGATGAGATAAATGCACGATTGGAACATGAAAGACAATAAGTGGAAAGAACAAGAATACAGTATGAGCAGAGGCTCCAAGCGATAAAAGAGCTTCAAGAATTAAAGTTACAAAAAGCTCAGATCAATGCTCAGATGGCTAACTTACCTAAATATGTGCCACCTCATAGGCAGGGGAATAATAATGCAGGACCTTCAAATTCCCCAAGAGCACAACAAAATCAATCAGGGAATCAATATAGACCCCCAAATGCTCCACCACAACATCAAAATGCTCAGCCACCCCCTCACCAACAATATATACCCCCACATGGTTGACAACACATGCCTCCACAAGGTCAGAAATATGTGCCACCACCTCACAATAATCCATTATACCAGTACCAACATCCTCAAAATCCACCTCCTCCACCATACACAACCATGATCAAACAATTTGATTTGGCTGCATTTCAAATATATCCTTATCCCATGGATAACACTTGCAGAAGCCTTGTCCCAAAATTCATAGGAAGTAGTGCAATCACAATTGAAGAAAATTTAAGGAGCTTTAATGCATTTATTCAAGACTTGGATATGCAATACGAGGATGTGCAAATGAGATTGTTTATGATGTCATTGATTGAAGATGCTAGAGATTGGTTTAACTGTTTGCCAACAATTTCTATTGACTCCATTCAGGAGTTTTATGAACAGTTCCTTGAGTAGTATGACAATCAATGTGCACCAGATTTTTCCCTACATGAATTGGTAACTATCCAGAAGCATTAGAATGAGTTAGCTTATGAATTCAACCAGAGGTTTTCTAAACTACATAATAAGATACCTCCTAGATCCAAATTAGCTGATCCTGCTACATTAAGTATCTATTTAAAATATTTTGATCCTAAGATAGGATATGAGCTTAGGAACAGGTGTCCTAGGAATTTAGGTGAAGCTCAAAAGATAGCACTAACTATTGAAAATAATAGGAAAGCTGCAAGAATCATTGGACAGAGGGATAATCCTAGGGTTCCCCAATATATTCTTCCAAATAGGTAGAAAAAATCATATAGAAATGAAAGGCCAAAGCTGCATGACATGAAATATAATACAAATTGGAAGGATGTAAAGCCAGTGATGGATAGGCCAAGGAATAAAGAGACACTCGATCCTTGAAAGAAAAAAGGGGCATATATGGTAGATAACATTCCTTGGTGCTTAGTTTGTGACTTGCCACATTCCCTAGATCATTGTATTGTAGCTCAGTCGATACCAGGAAAATACATACTAGAAGACAACAATGAAGAGGACCATAATATCTATTTAACTTCCCATATTCTTCACTCTGTTGAGCAAGGGTATTCTTCACAATGTCCATATGGCAGAACAACAAGTTTTTTCTGATCATGAAGAAAGTGATAATGAACAATGTCCTAGTACATCATATCAGACAAATAAATCCAATATGGGAAGATCGATTGAGGAAGAAATTAAAAGGTTAACTGTTGCAGCAGTAGAGCAGGCCAAAAGCAGATACTGGTTGAGAAATAGAACAGTAAATGAGAATGAAGGTGTTTCAAGAGGAATATTTTTGAAGGATAAGAAAATGCTCCAGGAAGCTTAAAAAAGGACAGATGATAAGCAGTTTGATAAAAAAGAACAAAAGTATGTCCATAAGGAAGAAAACATAGAATTGCCCAAGGACAAACAAAAGTCAGATCGGTCAAACAAAAAGGAGAAAGAGGAGAACAAAGGAGAGTCAATAGAGCAAAATAAGATGATTAAAACATAGGCTACTTCTTTTGATTTCATGCAAGCTTTTTCCCAGGTAAAAATGTCTATCCCATTACAATAAATGATGAAGATTAAAGAGTATAGGGAAAGTGATATTCAATTAATGTCGAGTGGGGGTAATAAAAATACAAATCTTGAAAATAAGGAGATTCCTGAAATTAGTAATAAAAAGAAAAAGATAAAAGTTCCAGAGGTTTTTCTAAGTGATGCATTGATGAATCCACCACAAATTGATCCATTCCTTACTAACCTACTCATAAATGGCAAGCTAGTAAGAAATTGTATGATAGATTCAGGTGCTTCTATGAACATTATGCCAGCAGGGGTGATGAAACATCTTGGTATGTGGGTAGATGTTGAGGGGGTAAATGTCATGCCATGGATAGTAGACCTGTCCTAGTTGTGGGAATTATGAAAGATGTGGGAGTGAAATTGGCCACTTACCCACAAGCAACTTATAATATTGATATAACTGTGATTGACACACCTCCTCAGTTTGGAATACTTTTTTCAAGACAATGGACTGTGGCAGTTGGAGGCAATGTATAGTTTGATTTATCATATGCCACAATACCATTCAATGGTGAGGAAGTCAAGCTGTATAGAGAACCAAGGATAAATCATATTATTGAGAATGTTCCTCAAGAACAACTCAATTGTTTCTATGATGTGGATTTAGGGAGCTTCAGAGTGGAACCATCTCAACCTGAATTAGAAAATACTGACCCAATTGATAAGCATGTTTCTAAAGATCAACAGGGTGTGTGGAAAATGTATTTTGATGGAGCATGCAACCAAGAAGGAAATGGAGCTGGAGTAATTTTTATATCACCTGAAGGTGTTACATTTAAATATTCATTCTTACTAACCTTTGAGTGTACAAACAATGTGGCAGAATATGAGGCCTTGTTGATTGGTTTGAATATGGTTGTCAAGCACAAGATCAAATTGCTAACTGTATTAGGAGATTCTGAGTTGGGTGTCTCATAAATCAGATCAAGATATGCTGCAAAGAACAAGAGATTGAAACAATACAGAAATACTGTGTGGCACACAGTCGAATTATTTGATGCTTTCTCAATTGATTGGATAGATAGGTCATAAAACTTGATGGAAGATTTTCTAGCTAATGTAGCCCTGAAAAGAGATGATATCACCTTGGCTAGAATATCTCAGGTTGAATTCAAAACAAGACCTGCTATCCCTGACAACATATACAGTTAACCATTTTTCAATGATGATACTAACCTTCTAAAGTTTCTTCATTGCATAGATTAGTACGAGGCACAGGAGATTGACTTAAATACTTTTGTGGAAGAAGTGGATGGGAAACATACTATATTTGGGAAGGAAGTTTTGTAGCTTAAAACCAACAAGCTCCCCAAAGTGCTTGTGGCGCTTGAAAGAGTGTATGATGGGAGTGATCGTTCTCTCATGAAGTAGATACCAATCAAGAGAGAAGATATTGAAGAAATAAATCTAGGAACTGAGTTAGCACCAAAAAGGGTCTACATTGGAAAAAAGATAAGTCCAACCATCAGGAAAATGCTGATTGCATTGTTGAGAAAGTACAAACATGTGTTTTCCTAGTCTTATGAGGATCTCAAGGCATACATAGAAGATCTTTTCCAGCATGAGATTCCACTTAAACCAGATACAAAGCCATTCAGACAAAGGCAGAGGCCTATTAACCCAGCTTTGGAACATAAGATGTAGGAGGAATTGGCAAAGATCAGAGATGGAGGTATTATTAAACCCATTAGACATTCAACATGGGTCTCAAACTTGGTTCCAGTAAGAAATAAAAATAGGGATATTAGATTATGTGTATATTTCAGAAATCTGAATGTTGCTTCCCTTAAAGATAATTATCCTCTCCCATATATGGAGGCAATATTGCACAAAGTAATAGGATGTGAGCTATTGTCAATGATGAATGGGTTTTTTGGATATAACCAAGTTAAAGTCAAAGAGTCTAAGCAATACAAGACAACGTTTACTACACCATGGGGGACATATGTTTATGTTAGAATGCCATTCGGTCTCACAAATGCAGGGGCCAATTTTCAAAGGGCCATGGATGTGGCATTTGCAGATTTGATTAATGCTATAATGGTGGTGTACCAAGACGATCTTACTTCTTATTCCAAAAAATAAGATCATGTGGGGAACTTGGAGAAGATATTCATCAAGGCTTTGGAATATGGTATTAGTCTTAATCCTAAAAAAATTCACTTTGTTGTTATGGAGGGTAAACTTTTGGGACATATTGTATCAAAAGATGGGATTAGAATAGGCCCCAAGAGAGTAGAAGCTATAGATAAAATCCCCATTCCCAAAACTATCAAAGAAATCCAATCATTTTTTGGTCAAATTAACTTTGTTAGGAAATTTGTATCATTTTTTGCTGAAATTGTTAAACCTATATCCAAGATGCTGAAAAAAGGAGAATAGATAGATTGGACTATTGAAGCCATGGAAGCTTTTATATCTATAAAAAGATCTATCAAAGAAGCTCCCATTCTAAAGTCCCTGGATTTTACCAAACCTTTGCAGATATTTTCTTTTGCTTCATTTCACACCATAGCAACTGTTATGTTACAGAAGAATGATGAAGGTCATGAGCAACTTGTATCTTTTTTCAATAAATCTTTGCAGGGGTTAGAGTTGAAATATGATATTATGGAAAAACAAGCCTTTGTGTTAGTCAAAGCAACAAAAGCTTTTAGACCTTATCTTGTTGGAGCTAAAGTAATTGCCTATGTCCCACATGCAGTTATGAAAGACATCTTGGTACAGACATAGGTGACAGGGAAAAGATGTAGATGGATTAATAAAATCCAAGAGTTCAATATGGAAATTCAGATTACCAAGTTGGTAAGAGGACAAGGTTTGGCCAGGCTAATGGCAGAAACAAACATTGAAGCAAACCAAATCTGCAATATAGAAGGTGAGGAGAATGCAGTTGCAAGTATTGAACACACTCCTTGGTACACAAACATAATTTATTATCTCAAGTACATGAAATGCCCTGAGGGGTTGAATGATAATCAAAAGAGAACTTTGAAGCTGGAAGCATCTAAGTATGTATTTATAGAAGGAGAACTATTTTGGAAGAAAAGGGATGGAATTCTATCGTTGTGTCTAGATGAATCACAAGAAAAACATTTCTTGAGGGAGATGCATGAAGGGGTGTGTGGAGGTCCTTATTCTGCCAAAACTACTACACATAAGATTCTCAGGGTTGGCTATTACTAGCCTAAAGTTTTTAATGACTCTTTTGCACATGTGAGGAAATGTGAGGCTTGCCATAATTTCTCAGGGACATTGAAGTATCAAGGATCCTTACCGCTTAGAACTTTGTAGGTAGAAGCCCCTTTCCAACAATGGGGAATTGACTTCATTGGAGAAATACAGGAAAGGTCAAGTGGAGGACATAGATGGATATTAGTGGCTACAAATTATTTTAAAAAGTGGGTGGAGGCAATCCCAACTAAACAAGCAACAAGCAAGGTGGTGGTGAACTTTCTAATGGAGAACATCATAACCAGATTTGGCACACCGGTAAGAGTGATCACAAATAATGGGATGTGATTTAGATTTGATGAATTCAAAGAATTCTACAATACATATGCCATTACAATTTCCTATGCTGCCCCTTATCATCCACAAGCAAATGGTTAGGCAGAATCAAGTAATAAAAGTCTTTTAAAGATAATAATGAGGATGTTAGATACAAATAAAAAGGCATGGGATTCAAATTTGAGAATGGTTGTGTGGGCAGATAGGATTACAGTAATTGGAAAGTCTTTGTTTGAACTGGTATATGGAACACAAGCCAGGATGCCACTACAAAATCTTTTACCAGTTTATAACTTTATTCTGAAAGAGGATTTAGATATTTCTAAACCAATGGAGGAAAGAATGGAGCAACTTGCAAAACTTGATGAAATAAGGAGAATGGCCCAGAAAAAAAATGTGAAGCTGCAATCACAGATGAAATATCTTTTTGATAAAAAGGCGAAATATCAAAAATTTGAAGAAAATGATCTAGTGTTGATGTGGAATGCTCGATGTCAGGAGAAGGGAAGGCATGGAAAGTTTGAAGCTTTGTGGTTAGGTCCTTTTGTGATCATTGGCAAAGGAGGGGATGCCTGTTATTATTTGTAGAATATGTTTGGAGAGGGGTAGGAGTTGCATGTACATGGGCAATTCCTAAAGCATTTCTTCTCTTAAGGAGTAATAGAGGATTAAGGATTGCCAGTGCATGGACAATTCTTAACAAACCTCTTAAAACATTCTTTTTCCATACACAATAGTTTAGGAATTCAAAAGGGGATGGGACTTGATAGTACATGGACAATCCCATAATTCCCTCATTGAAAACAAAGTTTTCTGTCCATGTACAGTAGTGTAGGGTCATTTCCATTCTCCATTTTCCATCTTTCATTTTCTACCTCCTTCATTTTTCATATCCTTTGGTGTTTTGGTCTGCTCTCCCAGTGATATTTTGGATTCTTGCAGTGATTGGAAAATCACTCATCCCCAATAGGAGCCGTTGTTAGAACCAAAATTTTCAAAAAATTCTAAGGGTTTTTATCCACTGGAACCTAATTTTATGCTACCTTTTTTCATAGAAAATCATTCTTTTTCCATCCACAAAGTCAAAAGTGCCTTTTAGTGCTATACTGCTACCATATCATCCATCCTTCATAGCTTGCACCTCTTACCTCCTTACCACAGCCCCTTGCAGGACGACATGCGATGTCACGGTTGAGAGCAGTCATGTTATACCCTTTCCGTTGTACCGTGAGGGTTCATCAAGTAGTTCGCGGTTCAACGATAAGGTGAAATGAGTAGTAATAAAGGATTCCACCATACCGTGGAGAGTCAAAAATTTTCCCACGGTAGAGCGGTGGGAAGAAGCAGAGCCAAGCAGACACTGCGACACTGCTGGAAGGAAGGACATGGCTCATGGTGGAGTGGTAAAGGGAGAGAAGACTATGACATGCCGACACCACCATACCGCGATAGAGCGGTATGCAGAAAAGATAACAAATGGCTACCACCATACCTCTGGGAGTTGAAACATAGCTCACAGTAGAGCGGTAGAAATGATAGAACAAGGCAACCATCATGATACCTCATGAAGGGAAATAGTAGACCGCAGTAGTGCAGTATACATAAGCGTAACATAAAATGCCACCGCGATACCGCTGGGAGCAGAAACACAGCTCACGGTAAAGCGGTAGAAGATGCAAAGACAACAAAGCACACCGCAACAGATGAAGTGAAGGTGCATGGTAACACGATAAGGAAGCCATTTTTGCTGCGATAGTTATTATTGTTATATTCCTATTATGTTTTTGTCATCAAGTGACGTGACCTTTGGTCTGAAGCTTGTTGCCTTTTAGAATAATACGAAGAGACCAAGAAGAAAGGGTGCAGGAAATTTTCAAAAAGATATTAAAGGAGGAGATGGATAATGAATAGTGGTTGGTTGGTTACACAGAAAAATATATTTTTTCAGAATGTTTTACAGTGTAGAGACCATGATGCAAGTTTAATTTTGAGGAAAATAATGAAAGACTTATGTTTTGGTGGTTCCAGTTTGGTATCAATTGTTTGTTAAAATTATTCAATTATCTGATTGTCTCTAGCTTAATGTTTTCTGGTTATTTAAGTTGATATACCCAGTATATATTCAATTTATCGATGCACATTTGTTGTATCTGTGTGATGTGATTATTTGGTTCCTTCAAGAAATAATTAAAGTCCTTTTGGTCAATCATAGTAATCTGGAAATATTATTTGGATCAGTAAGAAGAGTTAGATAATTAGGATTGGTATTCTGCCTCTAGTAGGGTTTTTCAGTCACTATCTTGCATTTTTATACAAGTTATAAACAAATACCTGTGTGCCAAACAATTTGAATTTATGCCAAATAGAAGTCATCCATCATATAATTTCATTGGACTCTATTTTACCCATTAGGGCACTAGTCTCACCTATTTTATTCATTTAAATTCATTAAATATTTTTCAGACATCTGTTAACTGAACATATTTAATTATACAATTTATACCAAATAGGTTTGTATCTTTCCACTTCCAAATTTCCATTGTGGATAGATTGTTTAGAGGAAACACATAGTTCAAATCTACTTCATGCATATAGGTTTACCTACCTAGGTTTAGCAGAGCCTAAAGAGAAGAAGGTTCAAATTCACTATTTGGCCTTGTACGTTAGCCAAAAACATTGTGAGAGCTTGGAAAAATTTTATGGTTTAAACCTACATTTTTGAGATTTAACATATATAACTATACACTTACCTACTAAGTCCTTGAATGCCACGTCGATTGAATGTTGAAAAGTAGATCCAATGTTGATAAGACCGAACGACATCCTCTGATAGGAAAATGTCCCCCACTTGGTAGTGAAGGCAGTCTTCATTCTATCCTCATCGTTAACTAGGACTTGGTTATATCCTGAGTAACCATCAAGGAACGACATCATTTGAGAACCATTGAAAAACTATAGGACCACTTCAAGAGAAGGCAATGGGTATTTATCCTTCTCTGATGCTTTGTTGAGGTTTCGAAATTCAACACATAACCTGATCTCCTCACTCTTCTTTCGTACAGGGAATAAATTGGTGACCCAGGTGGAATGCCTTACTAGAAATATTATCATGGCTGACAGAAGCTTTTGCACCTCTTTCTGAATTAATGGTTCAATCAGGGCATTAACTGGGCACTGCTTTTGATAAAAATGCTTCACGTTAGGCTTCAAGGGAATAGTGTGAGTTATTACTGAAGTGTCAAA
This sequence comes from Sequoiadendron giganteum, assembly GCA_007115665.2. Taxonomy (NCBI): domain Eukaryota; kingdom Viridiplantae; phylum Streptophyta; class Pinopsida; order Cupressales; family Cupressaceae; genus Sequoiadendron; species Sequoiadendron giganteum. Next base: position 79,523,869 of record CM021109.1, read on the forward strand.
GGTTTTCAATTTTTGTACCCCTAAGCAATCACTACAATATATTCCTTCAATGCTTCTATGATTTTGTCATGGATATGTTTTGGGAAATATTTGCCAATAAATAAATTCTTTTCTAGGCCTAAATCCACCAAGTTAACTGATTCATATTTCCCCCCTTCAGTGGTTGTGGGAAATTTCTCACGAGCTCGAGGATCAGAGTAAAATATCCTCTCTAATTCTACCATTCCCTTAGGAATGTTGTTTGTTTTAAGGTTCATGATCCCTTTTGCATCACATATTTTTGGATCCCAATCTCCTTGATCTCTATCTGATTCATCAATTATTTGTTCGTCAAAGACATTTGAGCTTTCCTGAAAGGCAAGTATATGCTGTTCATCATCAAAGACCTGGAAATTTTCGACATTATCCGGGATGGCTAAAATTGAGACTAACTCTACTGAGAATCTCTTGAGCTTGGAATCTTGCATAGGTTCCAAAGTTCTTGCAGCAATGGTTAGAACATCTACAATCTAATTTCTCTCTCTAGGGATCAACTTGATACCAAAAGCATCAAATTCTTCTATTAGATTCCATTTGTGATTTTGACACATAACCAGTCTCTTATTATGATAGGTGTATTGACTCCGGACCTGCTTGACAATCACTTCTGAATCTCCCATAACCATGAGGGTTGTCACCTTCTTCTGTTGTGAAAACATCAGTCCTCTAGCGAGCACTTCATACTCTGCTACATTATTTGTACAACTGAACTTTAACCTGTAAGATGCAAAATATGTTTTCCCTTTTGGGTTGGTTAGTTTGAAACTCCTCCTCCACTCCCTATTTTGGACTTAGAACCATCAAATTTAAGGATCCACAACTGATCTGGAGCTTATATTTCTTTCGTTTTGGATGCTACAAGTGGTTTCTTACAAGGAATGGGTGGCAGATCATACTGGTTTAGGCTATCTAGATTTAGAGGCTGTTGTTCATGATGTTTATCAACAAGTCCACTCATATTTAAAATTGGTGCATAATCTACTTCTTGCACCTCCTCTTGGACAATTTTGGAATTTGGTATCTTTTCAAGCAACCCCTTAGGCATCAGAAGATTATCAGGGTCAGGTGTGACATATAATCTATGAGATTGCTTAGTCTTGTTCTGAAGATCAGAACATAGAACCTGAGCCTATTCAACTTGGGAAGAGTCTTCCTCTTGAATGGTATTAGTTTTGGTCAAGATAGTTGCATCTCTATCTTGGAATGGGAATTGGTTCAAAGGTGTTATTGGATGATGTTCACAAGTCTCTTTTGAATCATAAACATAGTTGAGAATATACACACAAGGTTGGCATGTCCACTCAGAATGGCCTTCCTAATGGACTCTACACCAATTGGAGAGTAACAAACTCCATAGATCAACTTCTTCCCCTAGAACCATCCTATCATGTTGTAAGCTTCTAATAAAAACCTATTGGTTAACAATTTTCATGGGGTTACTAGATTCTTTAGGTTGCAAAAAATTAGGATCAAACATCGAGAAAGCCATAATTTCCTCTCTCTTGTATACCCCCATCTCAGTCTCAAAGAATGTGACCTCATTAGGATAGTCATACTGGGTTATCATGTGTTTGAGACGAGGCTCACTTTCAATCTTAATTTGTGATGCTACCCCTTTCCATGGAATCCACATATGTGAAAAGTCTAAGGATAGGTAACCCCCAATGCTTTTCATTAATTCATGACTTAAAAGCATACCATTTTTTTAAGGTATATCAGCCACCTGAATATCTATATATGTCTGGATCTGTGGGTCTGATCCGATCTACACATGCATATTCTTTAGTTCCCCAATGAAATTAACCTCAGTTTTGTCTAATTGTATCACTTTCTTGTGAGTCTAAACCAGACTTAAACCCAATTTTTTGTAGATAGAGAAGGGCATGACATTACCTGAGGCCCCAGAATCTAAGAGACAATTGTGTAAATTCTTTCCATAAATTATTAAGCTTAAAATAAATGCAGGTGTCCCGATATTAACTTTGTACAAGGTTGCGTTCATATAATTGGTTGGAGTTGCCTTATTCTTCCTTTTGATTTATTTTCCTCCTCCAAGGCTTTCAATATAATATCATGTTGGGTAGGGCACCACTTCAGAATGTCAAAAAATGACAGAGAGGTCCTTTGTTTCTGCATTTCTGAAACGAAATCAAATTCTATATCTTTATTCCTTGGAAACCAAGGAATAGAAGGAGAATTACCTCTATTCTGTGAATTTGATAGGACTTTCGATGGAGGTGGATTATTGCCAGCATCTTGATTCAGAGGAACCATTGTGTTAGGAGGGGCAGATGTAGTAAATGGCCCCTTGTTCTGATTCCTCAGGAAATGGCCTCCCTTGGTTTGGAAGGCCTAAGCATCGTAGGTGTCTTCCTTTGGTTTTCTCTCTCCGTACATGGGAAACTGGTATCGTTCATCAATGGTCTCAAAAGTCATGGTTGTGTCCACCGACCTTCTACTTTGGTTAGGATTTCCTTGCGGCAAGTGGAAATCAACTTGCATTATTTTAACAACCTTTTCCATTTCAGGGCAATTAACTTTAGAGTGTACATCGGTGTCATGTAACCTGCACCAATTCGTCATGAGATTCAAATCTGCAACATTTGCAGTGTGAGGCTTTTCTTCACTGGGCTGATAATTGTGGGGAACTCCCCCATTGTTTGGTCCATGATTATTCCATTGCCTATTATTGTTTGATCTCTAATTATATCCCCTATTCTAGTTTTGATAGTTTTGGTTGGGGAAGTTTTGACTTTGATAATTCCTCTGGTTTTGATTAGAATTCTGATGGGAATAATTTTTTTAATTGGAAAACCCTCCCTGGTTTTGACAATTTTGATTTTGGTAACCTTGACTCTAGTTTTGGCCTTGGGAGGGGTTTAGTTTAAGTTGAGCCATTTCATTTGTCACCTGAGATTAAGTTTTCTTCAAAGTTTTTACCTCTAAAGTTAACTGGGTGGTGCATTCACTTTCTGCAGAATTCATAATAGGTGAGTGAGTTGGAGGATTGGATCCTCCAATGAAATTATGAGAATTCTGAGCTTGTTGGGATGGATCTAGAATTCCCCCATTAACCCATGGTTGCGAGTAATTCTATAATTCAGCCAAAGGTCCATAAGCAAAGTTAGACATACCTAGGATCATATTAAACAGTGGGGTTGGATTATGCATCAGAGGGTATCCCAAGGGAGAGAAAACTCCTCTAAGGCTACCCGATTGCGAGCTTATCTATTTTTGCAACTTAATGGCAAGGTGGTACACCTTGGACAACGAATCAATATGTGTTGCAAGATAATTTCTTTGGAGAAATAAACCAATGAGCGGGTCTATGGATTTTAGGTAAGATCTGATGGAAATTTTTTTGGCCACTAGATAAGGATCTTGCAACCGTTTGTACATTCTTTGGAAATGAGTATTAAAGAGGGGCAACAACTCATGTGGTTCCTTCCTAATCATGGAAAATTGGTGATACAAGCTAGCTGCATCTACATAGACCCAAAATTGATTGATAAAGGCATCCTCTAAGTTTTTCCAACTTAGGATAGATCCAGTGGGTAAGTTCATATACCAATTATAGGCCATATCCATTAAGGAATAGAGAAACAATCTGCATGCAACATCATGATGGGTTATCTGAGCCCATGTACAAGCATCTTTGAATGCATGTATGTGCTCTTCAACACTTCATGACTCTCCATGGGAGTACTTAGGACTGAATTTCTCGGGATTCTTAGGCATCTCATGAATACCACCAGGAATGATTCCCAATGGTGAAGGGTTATTTGCAAAGAACGCCATGGGTGGCGATGAATTTGGCTGTGCTACCGATAAAATTGGTGAAAATTCAGGTGGAGTGGGTGGTGGTGTTAAGGCCCTACGAGTTCTAGGCCTAGTAGGCGTTTAGAGTTCGAGAAATGGGTCAGGGTTTGTAGAAGATTTGAGAAATTCTTTCGAACCTTTCTGGTGAAAATAACCTGATTCGCTCCAGTTTGTTCCTTCAGGCCCTCCTTCTAGCACCAATTCTGATGATGGTCAAAATAAAACAACGACGTTAAAATAGAATATTACTACCCCATTTCTCCTGAAAGACATAGATAACCTATAGCCACCTATCTTCCAAGGTCTCTGTAGTTGGTTCTCAACTATGCTGATGTCATTTAGGGGCCTATGCAACTATAATATTCAAGGGGCCTATTGGTAAAGGGGTAGACATTGCATAATGCAAACTAATCTTAACGTTTGGGGGTGTAAATAAACAGAAAAAGATAGAATAGAGTGTAGGACAACAAATAAAAATATAAACTCCTTTCAATTGAGACATAAATTTCACAATGAGCATTTCCTTCAAATAACTAAAACCAGAAAATGATACAATCCACAAAATACTTCATACCACTGCATGGATTCATAGTGCTAATTTAGGACGTACAATCATTCATCATCATTAAACTTTGGAACCAAACTAGAACATATTACCAACTCATTACCAAAATTCATATATCAACAAACACAAAGAACTTGCATTCACATATAACTCAATGAAATAGTCTCAGATTCATAATCTTCTATTGATTTTCATCAAATAAGAGACATTTATGCACATCATTCACTAGCATATGAATGAATATGGTTCATCAACATTACCATTAAACCTATTCCATAAAATAACATAACTGTATTGAAATTTTTAAAAGTGTCTAAGTATCTTTGCATAAAACTATAAAAATCTTCTTAAAATTTGTAAAAATATCCTAAATCTCTCTTTAGGTGGCTAATCTTTGCTTCAATGAGCCAACCTTTATAAAGTGGAGAGAAATTTTTACATATAGACTTGTTTAGCACTAATTCCTCTCATCAAAAAATCCAGATCCACAAATCATGGGGTGACTAGGGAAATGTAGGATGAGTGTCCATTATGATCTTTAGTTACTCATTAAGGACTCCTTGTCAAAATATGTGTTCAAAAGGAGGAAGGTGGAATTGCTAGGATCTCTAGTTGAATTCATGTCACCTCCCTGCAAAATAGGAAAGAGAGATGTCCAAAAACCCTTGCCTTCTTGATGCTGATCTGGCAAAGGGACATGTGTATTGCCACCTTAATCCTGCATTTTCTGCTCTAGTATGTACTCATCATAATTAGTAAACACTTGTTGGAGTACATCCATGTCTGGCCTATCTACCCAGCTATCTTCAAACTTTATTCTCTTTAGTTCAGAAGAGGGAAACTCTTGCATATCTCCAAGTTTGATAAGCTCCCTTCTAGAAGCCTTTATTTCTTCCTTGATATCCATGAGCCTATCCATTAAGAGTTCATCACCATCATCCCATTTTTGCATTACCTCCTCAAATCCACTATTCTATTTCTCCTTGAGTTTATCAAGGAGGATGTCATTTGTTATATGGATGTCTTCATTAAAAAGTATAGAAATAATTTCTCCCAACTTAATTTTCTCATGAAGATCCTTTCCAACCTGTTGCACCTCATTCTTGTGCCCATAAATAAATGAATACTAGAATCTAATGATGTTGATGGTATTTTTAATGAAATCTGAATTGTCCTCCTCAAGGATGGACTGCTCCAACAATGGTTACATTGGCAGCTTATTGATATCTTTCAAATTTCTTGCATGCTCTATATATTCCTCCTCTTGTTTTCCAAGAGTTTCAACATGTGTAACGATGTCATTAACCAATTCTATTACACCCCAATGAGCTTTGCAACTTTCAATAATCAAATATTCTACTTCTTGATTTAATCTAGCAATCCATTTGTCCATCATTCCCACCTTATTTCTCATTTCAACCAGGTTATCAACTTCTTTCTTAGGAAAACTGGTGTCTCAGGAGTAGAAGATTGTGAAGAAATAGGAGAAGACAAATCCTTCAAAAATTTATGCAACTGATCTACCTATGATTTGAGCTCATCCTTCCTCTCCTTGTCTTTGATCATTCTTGATTTATTGGAAGAGGGTACAATATCAACTAGATCCATTTGTTCGTTCATTGTAGGCCTTCCCAAATTCACCGTGTCTAGTTTATAATCATTTAGCTGTATTTCTTGTTTATCCTTATCAACCATTGGAATGGCACATTCAGCTACAATCTCTCCAACATCTGTCAACCTAGTAGAATGAAGAACTCTAACCCTTTTCTTGGGCCTCTCTTTTTCAATTTCTTTCCTCACATCATCCCAGTTAAGGGGCTGAGGTTGTACTATCTGTTTCCTTACTAGATTAGGCTTTAACCATGTTGGGGCAGCAAGAGGAGTTACCACTTGTGTAGAGGAATATGTGGCAGGAGAGAGGGGTTGCCAAAGTGTTGCCTTAGGTTGAGAATCAACCTCTTGTTGTTTCTCCTTTTCTACCTTTTCCTTCGCCAATTTGTCAGCTTCAACCTTTTCATTCCTTTCTTGTTCCTTCTTGGCTGCTTTCTCCTCCTCCAATCTCCTTTCTTCCAACATATAGTCTCTTTTCTTTTCTAATTCCTTAACCCTTGCCCACATTTTAGTAGCTTCTTGCTCCTATTTAGCTTGCTCTTCTTCTTCAAGTCTTCTCAATTTAAGCTCTTCTTCTTTCTTTCTCCGTGCCTCCTCCACTGCTTAGAACTTGGCTTCAATGGCTTATTTCTCTCTCCTTTGTTGAGAATTTTCTTCTTATAGCTCATGGATTTTCTACAACAAAGCTAACTTATCTTTTTCTTCTTTATCTTTCAGCTCCTTTTCCCTTTGTTGTTGCAAAAGATCTTCCTTTTCTTTATGTTTCCTTGCCAACTCTTATGCCTTTGCTATAGCTTCTAACTCTTGCTATTTGGCAAGAATATCAGATTTGGATTTGGCATCTGCTTGTTATTTTTCAAGTGCCTTAGCTTGTGCTTTAGCATCTACTTCTTTCTTTGCATCCTCAAACAACTTCCATTGGTATTCTGGAGTTAGGACATCTTTAGACTGAACACCTTCAATATCCTTAGTAGATTTAGTCAGAAGAGGCTCCTCATCTGATTGTGTGGCCTCTAAATCAATGTTTATATCATGGATTTCAAGCTCCTTCTCTTGAGCATTCAAATTTTTGACTTGCTCATTAAGAGTCCCTACAGATACTTCTTTGCCATGTTCTTGAGTGAGGGAAGGTTGAGAAGAGGAGCCCTCTCCAACCGTTGTGGTATTCATGGATTTCTTGAGTAGGTATTTCTAGAACATCTCTTCCAGAGATGGAGCAAGATACTCCAATTTCTCTTTAGGAGTTGTCCTCCTCTTGGTTCTCTTGTATCCCTGGGTACCTCCTTCCTTCCTCTTTTTTCAAGCTTGAGCCCGTGGCTCCTTTACCCTCATGACTACCCACTGGATACTTCTATCCATCATTGTCTTAGAAATTTGTTTAATATCAATAGACTCTTCCTCATCCCAGCTTATTAGGTCCAAGTTCTTAGTACCTATCTTTCCTGCTTCATATTCGGGATCCAAAGTTATACCATCATCTGATAGTGTATTAGGAATATCTTCCTTCACCCCATACTCAATTATTTGTGGGATGGTCAGCCTTTCATATCTCCTCCTTCTAACATCATAATCATCTTGTAAATCAATCCAGAAATATTCCAACAAATTATAATGTTTATTAAAAATAATGGGATTCTTCATCTGATTCCCCAAATCAAAGTGTTTTTGAGATGTATACAATCCCAACTTCAAATAGCTCAATTCTTCACATACTGCCTTTGCAACTACATTGTGAAGACACCAATATTCTCCCAACTGCATGGGGAACTTTTGGCATCCAGGCTTATGTTTGATGGAAAATTTTGCATTGACTCCCAAAGCTTGATATATGAATTCTGTAAGGACAATCCTATCATTGTAACATCATGGGAGTAGGTGAGGGTGTCCATGAATTCCTGCCAACTTAAAGTATGAGAACTTGGGATATTTGATGTACCAATGTCCCCATTGAGCAATTAAATCCATGGAATCTCTGTTGAACCTAAATCCAACATCCTCAGTCAATCAGTTGATGATGACATAAAGGAATACATCATTGACCCTTCGATGGTGTAGCTTTGATGTTTGCAAGGTCAATTTATTATAATGGTTCCATACCTTTTTCTATCCAAGAGCTTCTCCCAATATTCCTACTACATTCAACCCAGGAAAGATACCCATCCTTGCAGCAACATATATGACATAGGAAGTCATAAAGAAGCTCTTTGTTTCCCTTACCTTCAACATATAATTATGCAAATTATCAGATAAGATCACAAGCCAATCAAGTTGCCGCCTGCCATAAAAAATAGCTTCAATAAATGGGAACATCCATTCCCTGAAGCATGTAGAGTCCTTCTTTCCAAAAACCCTGGAAAGCATCGAAATTAAGTCATCAACTTCCTTCTTGAAGTCTCCTCTTTTGGGTTGTTCAGGAATCTTGGCTAAGGACTTCTTCTTCATCCTCAACCACTTCTTGTTCATGTGAGATCTATTAATCTCTTTATCCTTATTAAATTTCTGCAATGCCTCTACTTCAGTCAACTGCTTAGGGTTCTTTGGGGCAGGTGCATTAAACATGAACCTCATCATTTGTGGGGATAAATCAATTATTACATTCCCTTGTTGATTCATACACTGCCTTGATACATGATTGTAAGCTCCCGCTACTATCAAAATGAGCTTTGGGCATTTAACTGACAGGGGGAAGAAGTTAACATGAGATATCCCAGATTGGACTACTCTCTCTATCCTCCCAGTCACCTCCTCTGTAAAAGTCTCAAGAATCAGCTCTTCATAATTGAATGATCCCAAATTAGTGTATGTAACATCGGCCCATCCCAAATCTAGTTGGGTAGTTGTGGGAGTGGCACTCTGGTGTTTGTATGTCAAAGTATAGAGCGGTTGCTCTAACTTTATCTTTTTTGGCTTTACTTTCCTTAAACTCTCTGCAACCTGGCCTTCCACTTGTGAAACTTCTGCAAATACTCCTAACATTGTTTATTCCTGCAAGACAACCATGGATTAGATCAATAAAAAGCATGAAGATCATCCTTAGAAGGTTTTTCTTTCATATTACCCTGTCCTCCCCTAGGTAGCCTCTTATACTTAGTGAAATTTGAAACTCATCGGATGTGGAACCAAGAAAGGGATCAACATTGGAAAGCTTCTAGTACTGGCAGGATCGAGGTCGGGATCAACATCGAAACCAGGATCGGGATCAAAATGGAAACCAAGCCCGGAACATTACATAGTTCCAAGTCTTGGTCTCATCTTGGTTCCTCTTCCACTAGTGGAAAGGATGTGGAACAGAGTTAAAACCTCATCGGGAGCGGGCTTAGAAGCGAACATGAACCTACTCTTACACACTTATGAATTGAGTTCGTCTCTTGCCCTACTCCCACCACTTTAGAATTAAGCATGAATAAATCAAAATCAATCACCTATAGTGATATAAAATGAGGTCACATGAGGGGACGTGGAGGTTTAGAATAAAAACATGAATCCATTATTAATATGAGCAAGGCAGGACCAAGTCGGCTAGGGCAGAATATTGCAAAGATAGCTCACAAACCCTAGTTTACACAACCCGTCAACTTGAGAATTTAGGGCACAAAGACTCGACATGGAAACCCTTGAGTTGACACATGAACAAGATTAGATGGGTCTTTAAACAGATTTGAAACCTTTAAAATGCCTCAAGACCTGTCAAAGATGAAACCCTAAACAAAACTAGGGCACAACAGTATATACACCACCAAAATGAGAAAATGATAGGAGTGACAAAAAAATGAAAAGTAAATGAAAAACAACTCAAAACGACAAATCAAAGAAAGAAAAACAAAAACAAAACAAAAAAAATGCGAAGAATCATGAGGAATCCCTTGCGAACACGCCCGAAACACAACGAACAACAAAGGAGAAACAAAATGTGAAAAAAAATGAAGCGGGGAAAGCCCACCTACCTCAAACGCTACCAAACAAGATGAAAAATCGATCCAAATCCGCTTGCAGATGCTTGCCCTTTGACTAGATTGTGCTCCTCTTTGCGCTTTCTTAGCTTTGGTTTGCTAACACAACTTAGGAAATAATAATAATGAGCAAATTAACTCGGATTAAGGTTTTGAATTCAATTTCGTGTGTGTTGAGGGCCTGTAATTAATGCAATTAATGCATTTGGTTAGGCGTATAACTAGAGTGGGAATGAGTGCATAACTATCGTGTAACAAAAGTAATGCAGGAAAGAAGACAACAAGGAATGGGGGTGGGATTGGGACCAAAACCAAAAAGGGAACCTTTTGTAAAGTTCTTGGTTCAATTCTAGTTCCGGTTCTGCTCTCACCCAAGATAAGAAAAATGCAAAGAACAAAAGGGATGAGAAAAGAAAGCAAGGCGGGATTGGGACCAAAATTAGAACCTAACCCAAAAAAAAAACAAACGAGCAAAATGCAAAGGCAGAGGCAGAGGCAGAATGGGAACGAGAACCAAAAGTTTGCAATAGTTTAGAGTTCACAATCTGATCTAGCTCCGATCTCACCAAAAAGAAACCAACACTGACAAATGACAAGGAAAACTAATAGGAGCAGAATTGAAACCAAATCCAAACCATGAACCTTTGCAATTTCCAAATTCAAATTCTACTCTGGTTCTGCTTCCGCCAGAGAAAAAAGAAAACAAAGACTTAGGAAAAAAAAGAAAGAAAAACTCCTAAGTCCCGAACAAAACATCAAGGACAAACAAAACAAAGGGAGACCCATTTTGACCAAAGTTGAAATGGGGTGGTTATGCAACGCATAACAAGATGATCTTGATCCCTATACATGTTCCATGTTAATTTGCCCCCTAGTGCCAAATTTTGCTCCTTCATTTTTCTTAAGCCCACATCGCCAACGTTTTTTTACTTGGCATGCGTTATCCCAATGTACCAACAAGGTTCTCTTTTCTACTTTTGCTCCTTCCCATAATATTTTAAAAAAAAGGCTTTCTAGATTGGCCTCAATCTTGTGTGTAATTTGAAAACAAGACATTACATAAATTGGAACTGTTGAGAGAACAAATTTTATCATTACGAACCTTCTAGCCAGTGTTAGCCATTTATTTTTCCAGGCAAAAGATTTATTTCCGCATTTTTAAAAAACACCCATCCAATGTTGTGAATGGCATGCTCTTGAGAATAGTGGAGCACCTAGATATTTGGTTGGGGTTGTTGCTATTTTAAAACCAAGTTGCTTCACTATTATTTTCTATGTTTCCTTTTTGGTGTTGAAGAACAGTAATGAATATTTTTCTTTATTTATCAATTGCCCTAAACACTTAATATAGTCTTCCAATGCTTCCTTTGTTACTATTGTTTCTCTCATAGTAGCTTCTCCAAATAAGACTATCATTAGAAAATTGTGTGTGTTATTGGACTCAAACCTTATGCCACTTCTATTCCTTTCTATAGGTTATTATCCTTTTTTAGTTTGAAAGATCTTCCCATAACCTCTACCATGATAATGAAGAGTAAAAATGATAGGGGTCTCCTTGCCTAAGGTCATTCATGGCAGAAAAGAAACCACATATAGACCCATTCACATTTAGTGAGTATCTTGATATTGTTATACATTGTTGTATAAGTGTTATCTAGTGCATATCAAAACTAGATCTTTTGAGAACCTCTATCAAAAATTTCCACTTTACCTTGTCATAGGCTTTTCTTATGTCTAGTTTAATCATCATGCCTTGTATTTTTTTCGTTTGCATTGTATGGATTGCTTCATTGGCAACAATGATACTGTCTATGATTTCTTTGCTTGGGAAAAATCCACTCTACTCATTTAAAATGATAGAATTTAGCATATTTTTAATACAGTTTTTCAATACTTTAGTAATAATCTTGTAGATTTTGTTGCATAAGGATATTGGGCTATAATCATTGAAAGAGTTGCACACTTTCTTCTTTGGTATTAGTGCTATAATTGTATTGTTGATATCTTTTACAAAAAATCTTTGTTTTAAATTCTTCTACTACTTTGCACACCTCCTTCCTTATCAAATGCCAACATTTTTGATAGAAACTTGCTAGAAATCCATATGGGCATGGTGCTTTGTCTGGATGCAACTGAAGTGTAGCAATAAAAACCTCTTCCAAAGTTGTTGGTTCATTTGGCATTTAGTTATCTGCTTCTGAGATGAACTTTGGGATGTAATCAAGAATTGACACATTGTTGCATTGTGTTGTAGTGTTCTCTGCCCCCATAATGTTTTAAAAATATTTAACAACTTCCTTTTTTATTGCATTTTTATCTTTACCAGTTGTTCCATTTTCTGATTTTATTTCATTAATTATGTTAACAACCTTCCTAGCTCTAGATGTGGGATGAAAGTATTTAGCATTCACATCACCTTTTTTCAACCATGTTTATCTACTTTTATCCCTCCAATAGATTTCTTCCCTTTCCAGAATTTCTTTGTGGTAGTTTTCAGTTGTTGTTCCTTTAGGTAATCCTCCTTGAACATGTCATTTTTATTATCCTATTGTTTATCTCTTCCAATTCTTTTTGCACTTTTTCTTTATCTTGAAAAATGTTCTTGAATATTTCTTTGTTCCATTTCTTTAATTTTGATTTTAGCATTTGAAGCTTCTTCATAAAAATGTAGCTGAGTGTACCATTAAATATGCACTCCTTCCACCATGCCTCTATAGATGGTAGTAGACTTTCTTCTCTCCACCACATGTTTTCAAATTTGAAATAACTTTTTGTCATATTGGTACCATTCTTTACCTCTATTAATATAGGGAAGTGGTTGGAGATAGATATAGGGAGTATGTGAGCTTCCATTGTCATGTATTTCTCCATCTAGTGATTTGAAACATAAAATCAGTCTAACCTTTCTAAAATATTTGTAAAACCTTCCCTTTGATTTGTCCAGGTATATATTCCATTGGATGTGTGACAATATATTCCCTTTATTTCTTCCACAAAGTCCCTGAAATCCTGTATGTTGATGTTGATCTTCTTAAGTTCTCCACTTTTTTTCAAATGGTTTGTTATTGCATTTAAATATCGACCCATAATGTAGAAGTGGTCATCAATTTGGTTTATTCTGCTTTTGATTTCTTTCCAAGTCTCTTTTTTGTCATTTGTCTTGATGGGACCATAAATGTTAAACAAATTGAATTTCGATTTGGTATTATAATTTTTTACTTTGCATTCCATCCAATTATCATGTGCTCAAGTAAGATTAATTGTGATCTTGTTATTTCTCCATAGGATCACCAATCTCCCTATAGCCCTTGTGGTTTCATGGTATACGCCCGCCCAAGATTTGCAGTATTTTAGAAACTTGGCTGCTTCTTGTTTACTTAATTGTGTTTCTTGAAACATTATTATATCAGATGCTATCTTTTCCATGTGACACTTTACCAAGCGTCTTTTGTCAGGGGTGTTTAAGTCCCTAACATTCCACGTGGTTATCTTCATTGCCCTCCAAGGGATATTTTTCCTCCCTTGGATATCAAAAAACTAGAAATGCTTTTCAAACCCTTCACCATGGCTTCTTCCTCTCTCTTTTGTTTTGTTTTTTCTACCTCTTCCTTTTTTAATTTTTCCCATCACCTTGGTTGTTGTCTAGCTTATGCATCTTGGATCGATGATTCCTAGTTTGTATGTTTTTTATTGATCTTCCAAATATAATTCTTCAAATTATAACTCATATTTGTCAATATTTGGAGTGGATGGCTCCTTTACCTTTTCTTTTTTCATGCCTTGGTCTTTTGCTATGTTTGGTTTTGTCATTGCCATGTTCTCTTTTGGGCTCTTTTCTACTGAAGTAGCCAGATCTTTTTTTGAATCCAACCTTTTGTCCTTGGATGTCTCTTCTTTGTCTTGTGGATTGATGTTTTGGATAGGTGGATTATTATTGATCTATGGTTTCCAAACCATACTTTGAGCTACTTGATTTTTAGGTTTTTTCTAAGCACCGTTCTTTTGAAAATCTTTCTCATCGTGTTTTCTGCTTTGGCAATTTAGACTGTAATTTTTTATTATTCCTACCGATTGTTTCTAGTGTTTGCCTTTGGTGCATAGCAGAACCTTGCTTGGTACTTTCTTGATGGATGTTATCCTCATTCTGCAATATAAACATGAATTTCCATCAAAGAGCTCTTCATATATTTCCAATAGTGTTCCCAAGGATCGACCAATTTTTTCCAAGCAATCCTCTGACTAGTATTCCAAAGGTAAGTTATAGAGTCGAACCCACACTGGTCGATTGTAGGGATCTATCTCATGATGGTTGAAATTCTGGTGCCATTTTTGCATATATACAAGGTGGATTTCTATTTCCTATAAACCCTCTTACAACACTTTTCCCCTTCTTCTGACACAAATACAACAACAACAAAAAACCTTGGGTAAATTTTTTATTAACACTTGTGTTTTCCAGGCCATTTTGATCTAGTATTTAATCTTGCATCTTTCGAACTTGGGTCCAATAATTTTGCATATTATTACCATATCCTCTAGAATCCCTAGGTCTTCCTCCACTTCTTCAATAAGATTGATTGTTTGATGTTGTAGATGTTCTTTTGTTTTGCACTACCTTTTTGAGGCCATGGTACACCCATCTTCCTACATTTTATCTTTTTCCTGGAGCGTCATTGGTTTCTTTTTGCATTTGTCCAAATTTAATATATAGTGATTGTTGTGGACTTTTAAATGTATGCTTTTTTGCTCAAGGTTTTTTCCTAAATTCGCATAATTGTGTAAGCTCGTGTAAGAACTTTGCATGCAATTTAAATTTATTTTATTATTTAATATCATTTCAAATTTTTAAAATTCACTTTAGTGTTAATGAACACTATTCTCTCACCACAATCCCCAAATTGGGGTGTTGCTAAATCAAGGACATGACACTTGATTCAAATCTAAAATTGGATTGAAAATGTACCTTATTAAGTTTGATCTAAATATAAATTTTATACTAACTAACAATCGAAAATGAATATAAGGAATTTTATAAGTTATATAATTGTAATGGTGAAACTTGCACACCCATGCCAATCATGCTTTATTTTAGGGCCAATTTGATGGAATGGTTTAATACAATTACATTTTGATAAATGAAACTCTCTTATGCAAAGTTGACTCCTTCCTCGATCCACTACACCTCTTCATTTATGCTCTTCCCATACATCTAACCATATTATATTGACATTTACAAGGATTTTCACGCATTTGAAATTTTTCATGTTTATTTTTTATTTTTTATAACAAAAGGAAAAAGCCTGTAGATTATATTAATACTTATAAATAGTTACAACATTTGATATAATGTAGCTGAACGTGACCAACAAAACCTTTACAACTGCTATCTATCTTCTCTCCCCTATATGCCGCTACAAATTTACTGTTCTTTAGACTACCCAAAACAAAAAAAGCAAAGCTATAACTATATATGGATTACATTAGCACATGTATAAGTGAAAAAATTGATTACATTCCCCTACGAGGACCGTGGACTGAGTTTACCCTCTGATCCTCTTGCACTACAACAATCCTGTCAGCTATATTACCTTGCCCTCTTATCGCCCTGAGATGTGCTACCACCTCTCTTAATTCTGACGGTTGAGGACAAGTGTGAGATGTCAGGAAAGAAATTCCATGAAATTTTTTCGTGAATTTGAAAACTGTCTCTCTACCTCCTTAAATACTTGTTGTGGCTGCACCTTCTCTATACAATTCGAGAATGGTATTTCCCACTAAACCATATCAGGCCATCGGTGGGACAAACTTCAAACTCGCGCCAAACTATTTGAGTCACTTCGACGAGTGTGATACCTGCCAAGACTAACAACCATTGGAGTATCGGTGAGACCCATGACAATGTCTCATTGAACACTAATCGTCACATCGATACGAGCACCTCATGTAATGTCTTCGACCAAGACCATCGCCGCATCGAAGAGACAACATATCGCCTTCCACCAATATGAACAAGTCCTGTCGAAATCCACTTTACCGCTCAAATGGTTCACTATGTATTGACATAACGGTGAGACAAAAATTTGACTCTCACTGATATGAGGATGTTATATTGATAAAGATCACACCGTTTGATGTGGCTCCCACTGCCAAGTTAGCACCCCCTACCGCTCCCCATCTGTCAGCTTGGGTCTCACCATATTCATATGTCCATCGTCGAGACATGGTGGAGATTTCTACCGAATTCCTCGAGTCGCACCATTATAGGCATATCGGTCTATCATTGAGACAACCATAAGGGTTCTATCGACAGAATAGTGTTCCACTGACGAGATATTAATGTCTCTCTATCGTTGAGATAAAGCATGTGGTCTCGCCGATAGAGCTAGGTCACACTGAACCAAAAGTATATCGAGTTTTTAGGGAGAGAAATAAGGTCCCGCTGACAAGACTAACACCTGTCGATCGAACATAATTCTGTAACTTTCGTAGAGAATATGGCCCCCACTACCAAGTTAGCGCCAACTACTTCTCCCCATCTATCAACTTGGGTCTCACCATAGTCATCGGTCCATCGTGGAGACATAGTGGAGATTTCCACCAAAGTCCCCGAGTCACTCTGATATAGGTATATCGATCTATCGTTGAGATTGACGAAAAGGTTTTGCTGACAGAACAATGTTCCATCGATGAGATAACAATAATGCTTTGTCATCGAGGCAAAGCATGTGATCTCACTGATAGAACCAGGTCACACCGAACCGGAACTATATCAATTTTTCGAGGAGACAAATAAGAAGGTCCCATTGACAAGACTAACATCTGCCGATAGAACATAATTTTGGAACTTTTGTAGAGAATGCTCTACAGTATTTGATGGGAATATACCTACAAAGCAGAACAACATGTTAGCATAAAAACCATCACTTTCCACTGATGATAGCTCCCATACCTTACGGTCTAGCTCTGCCCATTCCCTTGTTCCATCGCCACCTCAATTGCCTCCAATTACTAAATGCTTGCATGCCAAATTTAATTCCGATTTTCAACATGGGTGAACCTTACAAACTTCAACATGCATATTCTCTAATGAATCATTTTACTTATCCACATTCACATATTCTTGTGCAGCTATCTCTACTAGTTGTGGGTATATTATCAATTGAACATTGTTATATATTAAGACTTCTACACCCTCCAACCCAAGTTAGCCAATTTATCCACCAGATTGTTTCCCTCTCGATAGGTATGCGAGATTATGTATGATTGAAATCTATCTAACAGGTCCCATAATTTTTTCAAACTATAATTTAGATTCCACTTTGGATCTTTCTTCCTTTACAAGAATTTACAATAATCAACGAGTCCCCTTCCACATGGGTCCTTGATATACCCAGATTTAACGCCACCTCTAACCTTTATAGGACAACCTAGGCTTCAACAACATTATTGGTGCCTATTGTCAGTTTGTGTGAGCATGTTGCAACAACATTTCCTACTGAATCATGTATGCATATGCCTACCCCTGAAGCTCCTAGATTCCCTCATGATGCACCGTTAAAATTCAATTTTAAGTAACCAAAATGTGGGGGTTTCCATTTGATTTATTTTCTATCCACCTTTTATTTAATGCTTTGATGAAGACTCCCTAAAAATGAAAGTACTATATTTTTCCAAGCTTTCAAACTAAAATCATCTTAGCTTGTGTAGAGTGAAGACGTATTCTTGTACTTCAACACGTGCATTTACTGCCTCTGAAACTACATTCTCAATTTTTACTTTAGTGAACTCAAGAGAAGATGATTTTTTCTGAAAGATTCGCAAATTATGCTCCCACCATAAGCTCCATATTATTGCAAATGGAATAACCTTCCAGATAGATGCAAAAAAGGAACTTTTATATAACACTCGTCAACTTTGAAATATATCCCAAAGAGAGTTTGGCAAAGGAATTTGTAAATTTAATTTACTCTTTACAAATGTCCAGCATTCATGTGCAAAATTACATTGCACAAGCAAGTAGTTAGTCATTTCCAATTCTGCATCACATAATGGACATTTAAATGGATCAACAATCTTCTATTGTTTTAGATGATCACTCATTAGAATCCTCTTCCTCAGTGCCAACCATGCAAAACTCCTTGATTTTGGAAGAATTTTGTTATTCCAACAGAAAGTATAAGCTCTTTGTAAAAGTAACTGTCCCCTTTTCTAGCTTAAAGCTTTGTAACCTTGTTGGATTGAATAAATACCCTCTTTTGATGGAGCCCATAAAATCCTGTCAGACCTCCCTGAAAGATACACATTTATACTTTTCAATACTTCATGAAGAGGCAAAAATTGAGCCGATGAGAGAGAAGAATCAGAGCTTGTTTTCCAAATCACTTTCCCTATTAAACCTTGTATTGACTTGACATAATCTAGAAAGTTTGGCTCCCATTCATTTATTAATACTTCCCTTAGTGGTTGCAACTCTAGAATATCCTATAGAGGAGGCTTACCCTGCCAAGAATCTTCCCAAAATTTTACATTTTGGCCATTATGAATTTACCAAGAAATATAAGAAGTAACAATGGGCTTACATGATATCAAGAAATTCCATATAGTTGATCCTTTTAGGGGGGTTGAAATTGTAAGAATTCTTAAAGGACTGAAATTGTCTAAATATTTAGCTTGCATTAGCTTACTCTATTTTGCCTCTGATTTTGTGTACATTTTCTAGGCTAATTTAGCCCCAAATGCCTTGTTTTTGATTGCAATGTTGTGTATTCTTTCTCCACCTTGCATTTTATCCGTTTCCATGCTATCCAAGGAGATTAAGGGAACTTTCTTTTGATCATTCATGTTTCCCTTCCAAAGAAAGTTTTTGATAATTCTCTCAATTTCTAAAAGGGTTGATTTTAGCGCTTTGAGTACCGCCAAAAAATAGTTAGGGATAGCAACAAGAACATATTTTATTAATATAATACTACCTAACAATGATAACCATCTTACCTTCCACATTAGAATTCTAGATTTCAGTCTTTCTATCACTTTCCCCCAATAATCCACCTTGTTTGCACCCTTGAACAAAGGAATGCCCAAATATGTGCTTGGCAATTCTTCTTGTTTAAACCCCAATACTTTAACTATCCTTTCCTTCACAGCCTCCTTCATGTTAAAAATAATATTTTGGATTTAGCTGCATTTATTTTCTAACCTGAAGCTGAACAGTACTTGTCTAACACTTGCTTGATTCGAATAGCTTCATCTAATGATTTTCCAAAACATAACATATCATCTGCAAAAAGAGAATGCATCACAGAAATATTTGTGTTAGAGATAATAAATCCTCTCCAAAGTCCTTGGTGTTGCTTTTGAATGATTGACCTACTGAGTGCCTCTGCCATTATGATGAATAAAAAGGGTGATAATGGGTCCCCCTGTCTCACACCTTGTGTTGTAGCAAATAATCTTGTGGGGGATCCATTTAGAATCATAGAGAACATGGCCCATGATAAACAAGAGAGAATCCATCTTCTCCACTTCCCTTTGAAGCCGAATTTTTAAAGTAGTTTATCTAGAAATACCCAATATACACGATCATAAGACTTCACCATATCTAGCTTAACAATGAAAGAAGGAAAGTTTTACTTATGGAGAGAGTGAAGTTCTTGTGTGCTATTAAGTCTCCTTCAAAATTTTCATAGCCCAGAACAAAGCCACCCTGCTCTTGAGAAATAATTTGTTATTAGCAGTTGCAACCTTAAATAAACTACATTGGAATATATTTTGTAGACTGTGTTGCATAACGAGATGGGCCTAAATTTTGGAAAGGTTTTAGGATCCTTTACTTTGGGAATAATGAAAATATTTATCACATTGAACTGCTTAAGCATTGATTCCATTCTCCTTGACTCCTCAAGAGCCCACAATAAATCAAAGCACAAAAAATCCTAGCATTTTTGAAAGAAGATTGCTATGAATCCATTTGGTCCTGGTGCTTTATCCGGAGGCAAAGAAAACACAATATTTTTTACTTCCTCTAAGGTAAAATGCTTTAAAAGGTTATCATTATCCTCTTGGTTGACTAGCATAGGAATGACATCAAGGATCTCTTCTTCGTCTTTCCTTCGCTTCTCATCTTTTCCTTAAGGAGCTATTAAAAGCTCAGAAAAAAATTCCCCACTTCTCTTTTTATTTCTTCTTCTAACGATAGTCGATTACCTGAAGACAACTTCTGACTAGAGAATATTGTTGATGTAGCTCTTTTAAATTGAGTGGAAGCATGAAAGTAATTTGTATTTTTATCATCCTCTTTGAGCCATATTTCACGAGAATTTTGTCTCCAATATATCTCCTCTAGTACATAATTCTTCCCATTCCACCTGCAAACCCTTTTGTTTTTCATACAAATTTTCATTTAAGCCATCTTGTATGATTTGCTCATGAACCTCTGTTAGCTCCTTAAATACTGTTTCTTTTTTATGAAAAATATTTTTAAACACTTGAGCATTACATACCTTTATTTGTTGCTTGACATGCTTCATTTTACAATATAATTGATACATTTTTGTTCCTTGCACAAAAGGCACATTTGTCCACCATTGCTGCACTAGAGGCATGAAATGTGAATGCCTAAACCGCATGCTTTCAAATTTAAAGGACAATTTTATTTTGGGAAGGGAGACATTTGAGATGCTTAAATAAATTGCATAGTGATTAGAATCTGTAGTAGGTAAAAAATTTCACTCCAATCCATATTGCCCTTGAAACCAATTAGGAGACACTAAAAATCTGTCTAAACAATCTACGAAAAACCTCTCCTTTGATTTTTCCATGTAAACTTTCCTTTACTTAGCACAATGTCCTTCAAGGCATTAGTAACGATGAAAGAGTTAAAGTCTTCCATCACTTTCAACGGTGGACTAGCACCCCCAGATTTTTCCTCCATTGAAACTAGAGCATTAAAATTGCCTCCCAAAACATTTTTTGCATTCCCCAAACTATTTAAAATTCACGTTATTTCCTTCCACAATTTTTTTTTTTGTCTAAAGTAGGAATGGGCCCATAAACACTATATAACCAAAACTTAAGATTAAATTTGGAAATATCAAGCAACTGCCAGTTGGATTCAAACCTTATTGTGCAAACATTACTAATTTTGGGTTCCACAAAATAACAAGCCCCCAAAAGGCACCTTGTGTCAGAGAATGATATGACTTCCACTTTACCCATTTCTGAATGGAAGGTTCGTATGAGTCCACAGATAGTTTTGCTTCCTGTAAAAGAAAAATCTCAGTTCCACAAGCATCAATCTATTTCTTGATACGAGATTGTTTGTCAGGGGCATTAATACCCCTAACATTCCATGATATGACTTTAATTGCGCTTGAGGAGAGCAACACACTCTCCTAAGGTGTTTATTTGAAATAGAATCATGTATATTTTTCTGCACCCCAACTTCAATCTCCTCTTTTAATTTGGTTAAATTTGATTTTCTTCCCCTTTTCCCTGACAACTTCTTCAGGAAAGATTGAGATGGTGACTGAGCAATAGAAAGTGTCTTTGAAAATCCAAATTCTACCTCTTCCCCACTCACTGAATTAGTCATTTGGTGCACAAAAGAGTGTTCTGGGAACTTAGTCAAGCTCTAGCCTGAACCCTGGATTTCATTGAGCACGTCTTCACCCTCCTAGACTTCCTCATTTACTGTTACAATAGCCCCATTTAGAGCTTTAATCTTGACATCTTCCCCCCAACTATCATCTATAGCTATCTCCTCTGCTAACTCAGCATACATTTCCAATCCTACAAAAATTACAAAAAATTCTGCCAACAATTTGAATTCATTTTTTACAGGCTTATTCAGTAATTGCAACCGTGAATTCTCAAAATCTTCACGAGCAATAATAGTTCAATCTTGCAGCAGGTTGTTTTGGTAAACTCTACCAATATTACTACTATTTTAAAAATTTGTGTGAGGCAATGAACATCCTTCGAACATGAGCTTTTGGACTATAGCCTCCAATTGTTTTTCCGATAGCCGGGGAAAATTTGACATGTAAAGATGAAGACAATAGCCCTCATACAGTCTCCTCAAAAATTCCAATTGGTTAGGAAAACGTAGGGATAAAGAAATATTCTTTTTAGAATTAGTATACCTCATTACCTCCAAAGAATCTTTTACCTTCACCCCCCTTGTGCTCCCCTTACATGAGCTCTCTTTTGGCTCTTCCATCACCAATTTAGTTGAAACATTATTTGGCTCTCAATCTGGAACTTTTCTCCATTGTTGAAAAAAGGGGTCACCATAAAATTCGCTATTCAGAGAATTTATTGATTTGTGCCCTAATATGTCCTAGTTTGTACAAACATTGTTTGGGGTTTTCAACACAATATTCTAAACCCATTTCCCAATTTTTGAATTTAGGTGAATCTAAGATGGAAGCCCCTTTAAGGTATTGTAAGAGAGGGGGACCAACCATGTTCAAGGCCCTAGGTCATAGAGAGCCAAGAGCAGAAGGCTGCCCTAACTTACCTCACTCTAAAGAGATGTTGCGAAATGAGGGACGAGAATGACGAGGCCATATATGGCCCTTCAATCATTCTTTAGACCCTAAATCCAAGTTGAGGCTAGGCGAGTTGGTTCTTGGGTTCAACACTTTACCTTAGGTAGCTCTTTTCTCGAGGACGAAGGCACAATTCTGGGATGACAACGCAACACATTGGTGTCTCTCAAGTGTGTTGGCGTCTGTGCAACCAAAGGACTGAAAATATCATATGAACCACCGAAAAACAAGCTAACGACCTAGCTAGTGACTTCTAAAGGAACAATAAAGAACAATGAAATACGAAAGGTATAAACGCAAATGGTAATGAAGATAGATAAAGGCTAGAATGATAAATATTAT
Organism: Sequoiadendron giganteum; assembly: GCA_007115665.2. Lineage (NCBI taxonomy): Eukaryota > Viridiplantae > Streptophyta > Pinopsida > Cupressales > Cupressaceae > Sequoiadendron > Sequoiadendron giganteum. The sequence continues at coordinate 79,546,743 of CM021109.1, forward strand.
CTCACCAAGGTGCCAGTTCGCCAATTAGCTCCAAAAAGCACACCCTCCTACACACAAGAGAGAGGGGAAAATTGTTGGGGCTATATAGAGGTTTGCCTCAGTCAAACCCCCATTTTTGTGTTTCCACCTCCACGGAGAGCCATATAGCAATGATAGGGAAAGATATGATAAAGAAGTAAAGAGAAGAAGTACACAAAAAAACTATAAAATAGTATGTAGCTACTCAACCAAATCATAACAGAGAGGAGTGAGAATATTACCACCTCCACCAAGAGCTCACTAGCTAGTGATGGAGAAATAGTGATTGAACAATCACCGTAGCCTCGACTACAATGAAGGGAGGTGTTGCAAAACCTCAAGCCCCTGATGTAATGGCTTTCTTCACAATTGCTTTACAGAGTTGATGGAGTGTTGTTGTTGCTTGAAGTGCTTGAGAATTCTTGAGAATGGAGTTGATTGTACATATAATGGCTAGAAGATTAGGTGAGAATGTTAGAGAGCCCAATGAGATGAAGATGGATGAATTTGAAGGATAAGGAGGGAGAATCTACTATTTTCGGGGTCGGTTGGTTGAAGAGGGATGTTACAAACCATTCCCAATATGAAGTGTAATGCCTCTGCTAGCTTTAGATGTAGGAATCTGTCAATGATGTAAGCGCGTTGCATGGACGTTTGTGTGTCGCGCGGGCATCCTTGACAATTATTCTTCTACCAACACAAAGGACAAATTCCAAGTGGAAGGAAGGCAACTTGTTGATGTGGAATTTCTCCTTCGGATTTGGTTTTCTAAGGTGAGGATGTGTAAAAGGGGAATTTGTGCAAGGGGTGCAAATTATCTCCTATACAGGTATCAATTAAAACACAAACCCTAATTGGCTTCATAAAGTTTTCCAAAAACCCAAAAACATTTTTGAGGAAAATCCCTATAAAATTAGCCATGATTTTAACCAAATGCTTATCCCTATACTCGAATGGTAATGTAGGCATTAGTACCCAATATGGAACAAATCTTGAAGCAAAATCCTCAGCCCTAAAATTTGATACCCATGGTTCCATACACAACCCTAAGCCATCGAAGACCCATGATTTAACTCTATATATTGCATCTCTACACACTTTATCACTACAAATCACCACAAAAATCCCCTTGCTTTGATCTAGATAAAAAACTGTTTAAATTCCTTTCCATTCGTGACTAAGTAGGTCCTTTAATATATCTAGATTAGGGATTAAATTGGAAAATTTACAAATTAGAGCTTTTTCCCTTAAATCCTTTAATTGAGGCTGTAATAAATTCTCAAGAACTGTGATTTGAACTGGGGTTTTCCTTTGCTCGCTGCTTTGATCAATGACTCCTTTACCCTCTTGATTGGTGCACTTGCCTTGATCTGAAGAAGCAACCTCTTTTTGCCTCCATATCTTTTGTGTTACTTTCTTTCTTGAAGTAGCTTTCTTGCTTCTTCTCTTGGAACCCTTATTTTTACTCCTTTTCCCTTGTTTATGACTTACTTGCACTTTCTTTTCAGCACTCACCAACGATCCCTTCCTTTGCTCAACCCAATCCATCTTTTGTTCATTATTTTCAAAAATTTCCTTTTGGATCCCCTAATACCCAAATTTCTGAGGAACCTCTTTGGATAGCAAGGGCACCTTTCTTCTATACCCAACCACTCAAATTTGAGCTGCATAAAAATTATTCATTGTTGTTCCAAGAGCTAAGTGCCCTAACCCATCGAATTTAATTTATAAAATGACATTAATTGTTCAATTTTCTATTCCCATTTGTTAATTTATTTAATCTAGGTTAATTTGTGTCTAAATGTATACATTTATTTAATTAGCCTAGACTAACATAAGGGAAACCAATATTTTTCTTTATATTTTTGGTTAGCCCGTACGATCTCACATCACCCAAGGTTTTTTTTTAGGGTTATGCCTTCACTATTTCAGGGTTTCAAATCTATACTATTTGATTGTATTCACCACTTCCAGATTTAGCTATAATTTTAGTCTTATTCATTGTTATATCATTGACATGCCCCTTATCCTAGGTTTTTCTCTTTATTGTTGATACTAATTTTATCCACCCTACTTACTCTCAAATACCTTTTAAGGATTTATTTTAAGTATGATCTTTGATTGATATTCTAATTTATAGAATATTGTATTTCATTCCTATGTCTTCCATCCTTTCCATAGGGTTTTTGGCCTTTATTGCATAGTCTTGTTAACCCTACCTTATTTGTATTTGAATATATCTCTATTGTGAGATCATGGATCTCATGGTCATTTATCTTTGGCCTCTATCTATGCTTCCATTATCTATTTTGACATGTTTATATAATTTTTGTCATGAGATCAATTTATTACCGACTCACTTATGATGTTAGCATACAAATGAGATCACATTGTCTGTGGAAGCATTGTATCATCACATATGTACGTTCTTTTCATTTAGAGAATTAGTTATTTCTTTCACTTATCTATTGGATACTCTTACCACAACTATTTGTGGTTCTCACATGTTGCATATCTCTCATGGATAATGATAATTAAGCTTGATATTAATCATGCTATATTTTTAAGCACCTTCCCTCACATGATTCAATTCATTAAATACATCTACTATGGAGGATACTCATGATACGTTATACCTTTCATTGCTATGAATGATACATAATGCGGTGAAGGTAATTCTCCTTTACTTATACTTGGCATTGTTGATCCTTCCCATCTTTATATTTCTTAAGGGTAGATAAGGGGGCCTCCCCTTTGAGTAGGTCACTTTTTTAAAGGGACCCTCCTCTACGAGGGAGTTTGTGGGGGAAGGAGGCCTAGAGAAAGAGGGAATAGAAAGGGTGATGATATTATTTATACATGTCATAATGACATTATTGACACCTTTGCCAAATTGTGCAAGAAAACTACATTTTAATATTGGCACTATCTTATTTTATGTAAGATTGAAATTTTTTAAGCCCCTAAGCCTTAAAAGGTCCCTTTTGTGCTTTAGCATTAAAGCTTTGCTAATATTGAATTATGTATTTTATTTGATTTTAAGGTGGCTTATTGTAGTCTATCACTTTTCATTTAAGGTACATCCTATTCATTGCCTTTTATTGGGAATAAAAAATATAGATTTTGTGGAGATGGTCTTCCTTCACCTCATTGTGGCTTGCAAGTTACTTTATTTTTTGCAAAACCTTTTACCCTACACTATATTATAATTTCAAGTTGACTTGCTATTGGTGATAACTATGTCTTTCAATTGCTACTTTTCCACTAGGAAGCAACTAGTTATTAGAATTGTATGCATGGTGTAGCTTTTGAAGAGGATGGCCCAGTTGGTTAGCATCTATCATCTCATCGTTAACAAGTTTAAGTTATTAATCTTTTAAAATAATTTCATAAAAGATGTGGGCTTTCCCTATTGGCCTAGAGTGATGACTTATTTTGAACTTTAATTGCTACAGAGAAGCTAAGTAATGAGGGCTATGTGGTTTCTTCCTAATGGTGTTAACAAGATGCCCCTTTATGGGGAGATTTATTCTCTTGTTAGTTTCACATTGGAATAGTTTGAAGTGTTTGTGTGAATAAAGTCTTGTACCTAGGTAATTCCTAGTAAGGGACTTAGGGGATTTATTCACATGTTAAGTTTACTTAGGTCCTAAGATTCTTTCTAGAAGACTTAGTTGTCATGTCTACATCTTATCTTATCCTAGGTAGTTATGATAACTTGTCACATGTTATAGGATTAAGATACATGTCATGATCTTGTCTAATCCTCTCTCTTTTTCATTTCTAAGCAAGGATCGTCTTGTATCTTGCAGCTCATAACATTTTTTTCACATATTGTGAATCTTGTATCATATTGTAATTCTTGTTTAGTGGAATAACATCTCTTGTTGTTGCTTCTCTCTTTTGCATGTGGAGGTTATTTGGTGTTGCAGATTGAAGATCTTGGTTGTTCACTTCAACATGGTATCAAAGAATTTTTGATTCCAACATGGTATTAAAGCTTCGAATCGAGCAAGCCCCTTCCTTTTTTTTAGAGTTTATATCATCAATTTTTCTATTTTGATTTGAGTTTCTTTTGTGATTTTGTAAATTCTTGTATACTCTTCTCTTGCATTTCAATGCGATATGGAGAATAAGAAAGAATTTGAAAATATTTGTTAATCCTATATTGCATGTATGTATTTTGGTGAGATCTAGTGATTGCAGCCCTTTTGACTATAACGACTGTATTTTTGGTTGTCCCATTGCATCCAAGAGGCTCAAGAAAGTCATATTTGGTTTTTGTTTCACTCAATTTGGCCATCATTTGACATTAGAGAAAACAAGGGTTTGAAACTCAAAGTTGGTGAACTTTTTATTGGATCATTTTCGGCCCAAACAAACTTTTCCATTATGTTCGGGAGATCGATTCCATGAATTTTGATATAAAAATTGCCTATATTTCTAAAAAAATATTTTTGAGATAATTTTTTTTCCAAGAGAGTCTTACAACCCCTAGACCCAAATACAATTTGCATAAATTAAAAATAAAAATAAATAAATTTTTTTTTGGGTTTTCTTTTAAAAAAATTATTAAAAAGAAATTTAAAAAGTTTTTAAATTTTTTTTAATAGAGGATACTAAAGGTACTTGTGCTACTTTGTGTTGTACCCTCAACCCCACTCTTGATGGGGGTGGTTTCTAAGGTATCACCACCCTTTCTATGACCTAATCTATAGCTAGGGCAACAACCCCTTAGGTTGCACCCCTTTTTAAGGGGTGATGGTACTGTGGGTGATTTGCCTTGCCCCACTCAATTTTTTTAAAACATTTTTTTTTTTTTTTTTAAAACAAAAAACTTTTTTTTAGTAGATATCTGCACCCAACCTTTAAACAACCTACCACCAATGCCCAAACAAGGGGGTTTGACATTTTTTTCCATTTTTTGACAATTTAAGCAATATTGGAAAAATCACCATGATTTTTATCAAAGAATTGGATTTTGGTGAATGAGATATTGCTGAAAAGTTGGTTCCAAGCACTATCCAATGGTGTAGCTATTTTTCTTAGATTTTTCTATTAGTATGTTTTTATAACCCATTGAAGTTAGATGCACATTTTTGGCTTTGAGCTCATAAATTTTGTCCCAATCTTCCATTTTTTTATTCCTGCAACATTGGAAAGTTCTTTTAGAGCTCTTCAAAGTTACTCATGCACTTTTTCCAAATTTGGCCCTTGGTATAATTAATTCATATTTTTGTGTTTTAACACTTTTATTAATTACTTGGATATTTTGGCACCTAGAATCCTTTTGTTTGTGTGGGATGACTTCATTTGGGTTGATTTATTTTTAAATACGAAATTTTGTCCTTTGTGGGAATTTTGAACATCACTTGTAAGCATTTTATTATATGTAAACGCATTGAGATAAAACACCACACTATTGTACATGCTTTTGGGGATTTTGCACATAAAGTTGTGTCATATTTTGTACCCGCATTGTATTATAAAGTGTCATGGGGAGTTGTGTATTGTTTTTGTTATTTTCCATCACACCTTTGTCAAGTGAGTGTCCCTCCAAGATAGTAACAAATCTTTCTAATTCTTGCCTCATGCATGTGTGTCTTGTTTTTCACACTTTTCAATTGTAGGTATTTTCTTCTACAGTTTCAAATGTTGTTTGTTCTTTTTCATGCACTACATGGTGATACACAATCTCAATGGATTTCCCATGCCTCTCCCTAGTCAACATTATGGGGGTAATCATATTTTTTGTGTTAATGCTTCTTTGGTTTTTCTTTGGAGTGAGCTATGTATCTAGTATGTGTTCATATGTACTAGGAAGATGCAATGACTAGTTACCCATGAATTTCAATGAGATGGAGCATTTACCATATTGCATTCCTATTTTGTGGAGGCAAATTTTCATCCTCAGTTGATCAATATTATTCAAACTATTGGCACTTGAATTTTTAACTTGCATTGGTTGTGTAGTGTCGTTGGGGTCATTCATGCAAATTCATGTGCCATCTGTATCTTTGATTGACATATGTTTTTCCTTTGTTTACCATCCAATCATTGTTTAAGTAGTATCATTGGGGACACTCATATAGATTTTTGTCTTTTTGGTCTTGATCATTATCATGTTTTTAGGGGAGGTTCTTCAATTACAATGCTATAACACTCATCTTTTGATAATTGTTTGCAGCTTCTTTGTGCTTGAATGATGTTCTTCATATTCCCATTCTTTTGGGACATTATTTTGGAGGCTTCCTAGTTTTTCATCTTGTATTTCTCTTTTGGAGAGGATTTTTCTCCCACAGGGGTTTTCTCCTTTTCTCTGTTTGTGAGAGATTGTTTGTACATGGGTACCTAATTAAGCTTTGTTTCTGAGACCTATCTTTTGCATCTTGCATTGGCTTGTTACTCCTTAAGTTGCACTTAGAAGGGGGTGTTGGTGTGAATAATTTTTTGTACCTAGTTAATTTCTAGTAAGGGACTTAGGGGATTTATTCACATGTTAAGTTTACTTAGGTCCTAAGATTCTTTCTAGAAGACTTATTTGTCATGTCTAGATCTTATCTTATCCTAGATAGTTATGATAAGTTGTCACAAGCTATATGAATAAGACACATGTCATGATCTTGTATAATCCTATCTCTCACCTTGCTTTTATAACTCCTCTTGGATCTTGCAAGTCATAACATCTTTTTCATAATTGTGAATTATGTATCATATTGTAATTCTTGTTTGGTAAAATAACATCTTTTGTTGTTGATTCTCTTATTAGTAGCACAATATTGCCCAATAGAGTTAGCAATAGAGATGAAAATATTTCCATTCTAAAATTCCAAGGGAAGCCCATTTAGATGGACCCAAATAGGAAAATTGAAAGAAACAACGAAAGGATTGAACCTAGGTGACCATCTTTGAAGACTCAAACCATTTAACCCAAAAAACCAAGGCCATCAAGTGGGACCTTAGTACAATCCTCCTAACAAGAGAAGGAAAAAAGAAAAAAAACCATTCAACATTGCAGATACATGAACCTTTCCATGAAGCTTCCAAATCTGAGAGATTTATTTGCAAATAGTTTCAATGTTGGGATGATTACCACAATATTTTCCAACAAGTGAGCACCTTAACCAATCAGTCGTCTGCTCAAGGAGAGAATCAAGAACATCAATATAAATATGCACAACCTCCATAACCTTCATTTTTTTGGAATCCTCCTTAGAACAACCTTCCTCCACACCACTAGGGGTAAGAACAAGAGCAACAACCAAAGGAATAATAGACTCAAAAAATAAAGTCGACAGAGGGGCAACAACTGAAGAAGAAGCAATAACTTCTTCAACCAACAGCTAAGATCTGCACACCTCCAGAGTAGGATCCTCCTCAACCATCAGGGTGTTGGAATCCTCATTAGAACAACCCTCCTCTACCACTTTAGGGGTAAGAATAGGAGGAGAAGTCATAGGAACAATAAACTAAAAACTACAACTAACAGAGGGGCAACAACTAGAGAAGAATCAACCAACGACTAACATCTACACACCTCTAGAGCAGGAGAGATGGGAGAGGTAAGGACATGATCCAAGATATCCTTTGTGTAGGGAAATGAACCCTTAGAAGGAAAAAGGAAACCTTTCCTCAAACCCAGAAACTTCGTACCATCAGTGGCCTCAGACACCAGCACCTCAACCAACCTATTTGCCTTCTAACGAGCCTCCAGAAAGAGATCCAAGAGGAACTCCTCCTCCTCATCTAGGGAATACCCGTCATAAGACACTATAGGAGGGGAAACAAGATCTTCCAACTCCCACCAAGCATTTGTCTCTTCACAACCTAGATTAGAAGCATAGGAAAACTCAACACCCATAACCTTAGAAAGAGCAGCAACCCTCGCGAGAGAAATAGTGACATTGCCTTCTTGATCTTAGTCTTCATTTTTGTCTAAGGATAAAACACCATAAATTAGGGTATTTTTCGTTGTTGTGCACCTCCATGTGTGCCCTTCTTCACTCCGCCCATTCCCACCTGTTCCCAATGTGCTTTGTTATTTGAATTATTTTTTTTCGTTAATAGAAAGACAACTTTGACTATCACACAATAAGATGTTACCCTCATTGTTACCCAAATGAAGCTCATGAGATGATTTATTTAGCCACATTGATTCATATGCTACTACTATACTTCTATCCTAAGCCTTTATGGATAAAAGAGACATAAGAGGTTACTTTTTAGTACTCCATGTGATAGAATTTGCACCATATTTTAAAGAAATTGCTTGAGATACATTTCCTATCAATAGGATCACCAACATTCTTAGAATCATAATAACCAAATAAACTTTTACTCTTCGTAGGAATAATGGGGCTAATATGCAACACTTAAGATATACCTCTTTTGTAAGTTTTAAGATTTTGGTAGTCCTTGATTTCCATAAATATTTGGTCATAGAAAATCACATCTTTTTGTTTATTAAATTCATTTTAATATTTTTATTGTCATTAATTTTCATAAATATTTGGTCATAAAAAATATATTATATTATTTAAAATAAATATTTTGACATTCAACCAATTTGGTAGTAGACTAAAACTTTTATATTTTAATAATTTATTTATAATTATAACTAAAAAAAGGTGGGAAATACAACTTATAAGAAAAAATAATGTTCATATGAAGAATGAAAATATTCATATTCATATGAGCATTTGTGTCGGTCTCTCTAGGATTGAAGTAATTAATATCAAACTTAGAATTCCACAAGTTAATCCCAATGATCATATCAATAAGGTTTTTATAATTTGTTGTTTTCTTGTAATGGAAACTTTGTGTTGTAAGTTGGTGTGAGGTAGAGCAAGCAAAGAAGGAAGCTAAATTTTTGAAATCCCCAACATCATCTTGTTCAGTTTTTTGAGGAAGGATGGAAAAACACCCCTCAAGTTCAACTATCATTGAAATGTTAAACATTGCTCAATAGTTTGAAACATTTGTAGTCTTCTAGGTAATGTGAGACATCTAGAAGAGATGTGCAGGTTTGTTAGAACATACTTGTTGAGCTAGAAGATTATGTGTTGGAAGCCTTGCTTGGTGTTGGTTGCCCATTTAAAAAAAAATTCTAATTGTCCAAAAACCATTTTCTATTTTCTTAGTTGTGAAACAAATAAAACTTGAATTTTTATAGGATTCCAAACATAATTGACAACCAATTACATTTATTTAAATTGCTATTATTTATTTCATTTTAAAATAATTGTCATCTTCTACTTTTAAATAGCTAATGAGAAGGACATACCATATTTATTTTTTAGACCACGTCAAATACATTCTTGGTAGTAGTTTTACATACAAGTGGACTATTACACATTTATTGACATATATTTCATTTGTTTACTTCAATTTTCTAGGGATTTCTCTATCACTCTATGTGTTGCTCTTTATTTACCTCCAATTAGAAATATGAGAAATTTGAGGTTTTGGAGATGAGATTCAAAAGCTAATGGTTGATCTTGGAGACTTGCATATAATGTTGTGTTCTAAGAAGAGATATTTAGCCTTGGTCACATAAAGAAAAATGTCTTCTGTAATGCATCTAGTAGGGGGATTTATATGTTGTTTTTTCACTTAACTTTTTTATTTTTCAAACTTGAGTTTTTATATCAAATTTATGTTTAACATGAAAGTGCGTTGGGTGTAGGATTGTCAAGTGATGTGAAGGTTTATGAGTGTGATATTTCTTCCAAGTATATGTCGCAAGTGTGTCCCTTGGTATCCTTGGAGTAGTTCAATGCTTGGGTTCGTGATATGGCTTAACTGCCTCCTATGGATCTCATATAAATCTGGCGGTTGTATCAGGCATTAACAGATCAATCTTTTTGTGCAACAACGACCACCAATGTAACAATTGGTATTAGAGACGAGGTCACAGGTTCGAACCCCTCGCTTGCACTGGGGGGTTTTTGCAAGTGTGTCCCTTGGTCTCCTTGGTGAAGCAAAACGCTTGGGTTTGTGACATGGCTTAATTGCCTGATGTGGATCTTGTATAAATATGGCGATTGTATCGGGCATTAACAAGTCAATCTTTTGGTGCAACGACAACCATCAATGTAATAATATAATGAAGATTGGCTTGTGAATAGTCACTATAATAGTCATTTGTAATGAAGATTGGCTTGTGAATAGTCACTATAATAGTCATTTGTTTTTTGCTAAGATCACAATACATTTTTCTTTGATGGAAAGCTCTATGTAGGTTTTTGATCCCCAAGAAGCCAATTTTTTCTTTATTCTAATCTACATTTCCTTCAATTTTAGCACCAGCAACGAATTCCCATCTATAGGTCATGCCTGCTCCTTGCTTTCTTCTGTGATGGAATATAATTTGAATGTCATGCCTTATTAGAATAATAGAGGAGGGGTTAATCATGTTTGTGCAACCCTTCATTATTATGGAGTTTTCTTACATGCAATGGCTATCTTAGTTTCTCTTAATTTTTTTCTTTTTCTTTTCTAAAGTTAATAATAACGAGGTTGTTTAATAAATATCGATTGGTGGGGTTGTTATATGTGTTTGATTGTGATTCATTTTTGTAGGAGAATGTTTTTATAAATTATGGTATACCCCCATTTCTTGGAGTTCTATAATTCTACATATATTTGGTGTTAAGTGCAAACATCCATGTCATGATGTGGAGCAGATACTTATTCTTATGTGTGTATTTTTGTAGGAGGATGTTTCTATGAATTATGGTATACCCCCATTTCTTAGAAGTCTATAATCCTGTATACATTTGGTGTAAAGTGAAAATATCCATGTCATGATGTGGAGTAGATACATATTCTTCCTTATGTGTCTCCAAAATCCATTCAAGATACTCATGACTCTATGTCTCCCCCAAAACTATCCATTCAAGATACTCATGACTCCATGTCTCCAAAAAAAAAAAAAACATTCAAGATATTCATGACTCCATAAATATTACTCCTAAGAATATCAACATCTTCATGTATAGAAAGTAAGATTTTTTCTCCAATTATATTTAATTGATTCCTCACATCTTTTTAATTGAAAATAATTATTCTAATCACATGGAATCAATTTCTTGAATAATTATTTTAAACTAGAGACAATGGACTATTGGTTAAATTTGCCAATGTCCCAACATAATGTTACTATAGAAATCACATGGTGTTGATTTTGGGTGACTAACATACATGTACGAAGCAAATAACCTTCTACTATGATAATCTCATTTAACATTAATTTTTGTGGTAATCTTTTTGCTAATAAGAAGTTTCCAAGAACTAATGTAAAAGGAATATAATTTTTCATTAAATATGCCATGGGAGGCTTATTTGGGTAATAATTTTATTGTATTTTTCTTGTGCTCATTGGGGTAGGCCCCACGAATTCCTAGCAACTACTCATTGCCTTGACACGTAAGCTAGATAAGTCACACGTGAAGTTAACATTGCCGATAATTATCTATATAATTATGTCCATTTGAATTTATATTTGGAGCTTAGAAATTTAATTTTAATTGTATTTCCTTATAAAAAAGATGTGGCGTCAATAAACCAATGCATGGGATAAGCTTACATTTATAATTTATTTTTTATTATTTATTTTCTTTATGTTTCTAGATCTCAATGATGGATCATGAAGCATGATCTGAAATATTGATGAAAAATGTTTATGTAGTCAAATATAATATAATGATATTATGGACTATGGGAGTTTAATATCTTTAATAGATTATAATTACACAATAACATTGTACATGGTATATTATTGACATTTATGTATTTAATTTTGTGCTTGTTTTCTAAATGTCTTGCTCACCCTTTTCTACCATATATTTTTATTATACACAAGGTATTGAAATTATCTATGAGTTTGTTATAAAATTAATGTTTGTATTATTGTGAAGTAACTATAGTGTTATAGAAAGATACTTAATAGAAAATTAAAAATTAAAAATCTTCTAGTTAATACTTTCTATAGTCATTATTTGTTTTGTTGCAAACAATTATTGATATTGATAAATACATTAAGAATTACTTATTTTTAATATATTCATCAAAATATCTTAAATTATTAAACTCGCAAGATTGTTTTAAACTAGTAAAGCACCTAATGGTGCTATTGAATGGATGATGTATACATATATAAATAATCCTATTAACCAAGCATTGCATGAAATGAATTTGGAAAAAAATATAAATGTACATTGTTTGGACAATAGGACTATTTATTAACATTATTATTGGCCATCCAAAAATACTTTTATGTGCTTTTACTAGTCAATAGCATCATTGTGTTTTTAATATTGTTTTCATTTTTCTTAGGTCATCTTAATAGAGTGTTGTGTCTCTCTACTACTTCTCACTTCTATGTTTCCTCTTCCTTTAGAATTTTTAAGAGGGAAGGTAGGGCATTAGTAGATAGCATCACCCATATGATGTGATGTGATGTTGACTTATCTAAGAAGCATCAAATGGGAATAGAGGAAGAAACTATTTTAGTGCCATGACTATACCTATCAAGGAAGGAGAGATGATATTAGCTCTAACAAGGATGCTTGATGACACTCTTAAGAATCCAATATGTATAATATATTATTATGTCCCTTAGGAGGAAGTTACCATTTATTAGACCAAAGGCACCTGGTAATTGATTAGTCCATTTAGTTAATTCCACTCCATTACCTTAATCTCTTTTGTGTATTTTTGGTTTGTTTAACTTTGATTCGGTGGATTCTACAAATGATTAGTTAAGAAAATGAATGCTTGAAGTCCCATGACCTAATTGTAAACACAAAATTCAAAACAAAGTCTACTAATAGGAATCAAATAAAAAAGGAGAAGAAACATCACGTACAATCTTAGTTGCCCCCACTTATTTCATTTTATGAGATAATTAATATCATTAAATCAATTAGTTATCTCAAATTTGAATTAGGGAACATAACTTAACAACCATCTAGTTTGATGTAATAGGTTAGGTATGAATTTAATAGCATGAACTTTTCCATATTTTGTATCAATAAATAAATAGGGTCTATCAACATAATTTGATTGTAAAATTTTGAATTTAAGTTCTACCCCCTCAACTACCTTATGTAGTGTAGTGTAGGAAAAAATATCCCTTTTTCACACTTAATTTGGGAATTAATATTAATAAAAGGGACTAAATTATGCCTTAATTTAGTGTTGTAATATGTATTTTACATATTCACATTAAGTTTAGGGCCCTATTAATTAAAATGGACTTAATTGGGTCCTCACTTAGGCCTAGGACCTAAATTTCAAATATGTTTTTGGCAGTTTTTCAATGATTTCAAATGTATATTCACATGTCGGCTTGTGTTATTTGAATTTTGGGAATTAATGTTAAGATATGTAAATATAAGAGGTCATTTCACTATGTTTCACCTAGAATATTTCAAGCAAGCTAAGAGTACTTTCACAAGAGCATTTCAAGAGAATTTTCAAGGCGTTCAAGGGTAGATTTATTGAAGAATTATTGCAGCATTCAAGATCCCATTATCATATCAAATTCTCCTTGCATCATGCATGTTATTCAAGCTAATATGTTGATGTAGTGTTCAAGATCCATTCAAGCATTCAAAGGCATTATTTTAAATCAATTTTCATGATCAAGATTGACATCCATTGAAGCCACTTCATGCAAGTTACAAATCTACATTCCAAGGTTCAAGCAAGGGTTTGGTGAGTTGTGACATAGCATTTGTTCATTCATTATTCCTTCATGCTATTCATTTCATTAGAAGTTTTAATTACCAAAATAGGGTTTGACCAAGGCAAACCCCCATTCACCTAACAAACAACATTTTTCTCTCTTGATGTGTGATTGCAGATTTTAGGTGGAAGATCTCTTGGAGAGAAAAAATTGCAAAGTTTTCAAATTTGTCAAAGTTTTCATCATTCTTGCAATTTCATGGAAATTGACCTACAAAATTTATTTCCGACTTTCTGATAGTGAGATTCGAGAATCTACAAGTGCAGACATAGGAGAACAAAGCCCAAAAACCATTTTTTAGGAGCCCTAGCCAAGACCCATTCACCATAGGGTGAATGAGTCCTCAGTTTTCTTTGAAAAAGCACTTTTGGTGACTGGTACACATCACTTTTCCATTCTCAGATCTACAATTTGACACTTGGTTCCATTAGAATTGAGCTTAATATTTTAGATGCACTTTATAGATTACAATTTGGAGTTGTTTTACTATTTTTAATCTTTCTCCCCAAAGTGTTGTTTGAGTCATACCCTGTCCTAGCATAAAAGGGGAATTTGTAGATTCACACCTTGATTTGAATCACCTTTTGGTTGTTAGTCATTTCATTATGTCATGTCACTAAATGGGACCCACCGACTGGGTGGCATCCCCATTGGAGGGGATTGGATGACACATTATCATCCCAAGTGGACATAGGCATCCCACTTTGGAATATATGACATATGATAGATTATATGACATGTCATAAGGCATCTTTGAATGCATGGAGAAATTTGGCGCTCAAGATGGGTTATGACAGGATGTAAGAGAATCAACTATGTTTAGTCAGTTATGGTAGATTCTATTACAATTGTAAGTGTTGTCGGCTATGAAAAATTCTATGACAGTTGTGATATGTGTAAGGCATCTAACATAAGCTATTTTTAGCATATTCTAGGTGCTCAAGCTTGGAAGAATAATATTTGCATGTTTGACACTTGTCGAGAGCGTGAGGGAATATGTCACATGTGTCCAAATGTATGTCTAAGGTGTTGGAAATTGTGTCATGTGGATTTGGATGCCCCTCACCTTCTAGATGCTTCTTGAAGCTTGTATCACTCTATTTATTGTGTGCCTTGAGTTGTGGAATATATATTTGGTTTACAAGTAACGAAGTGTTGCCAATATCACTCTAGAACAAGTGTTTGATTGAAGCACTTGTTGAAGAATTATATGCTCTTGGTGATGTATTGTAACTCCTATTTGAAGTAATACAACAGTATTTTGTTTTTGGAGGGTGGGGTTTTTTACCAGAAAGGGTTTTCCCCACGGTAATTTTGGTGTCATTGATTTATGCATTGTTGCTATCCTACTTCCATCATTCTCTATGTATCTCATTTTATAACAGCATAAGGTGTTAAAACAAAAAATTTGTAACTCTCTCCTGATTAGATTATTGTAGGAAGTTGTTTCCACTCACCCAACTTCCTTTCACCAATAACTCTCCATTTTTCCTTGATTTCATGTAGTACTTTAGAATCCTACTTCTATACTAGTTGGAAAATATTCTCAATAAAAAGCATAAATATTAAAGGCCAATATTTCAAGAACATAGAACCCATTACAAATAATAAATTTGAATTTGTTCAATGCACATATGGTCATTAGCTATGTTATGACATACATTCATGCATAACTCGTGTTTACAAAATTTAGAATGTGGGCCAAGATTATCCCATAAAGTGTTGAAGGGTAACTTTAGGCAAATCAATATTTACCAAGCCAAACAACATTCATGGTTGATAATGTGCAAAGGAAATCTACTTAAATAGAACACATGAGTAGCGACTCATGGATATATGCTTGAATAATGTAGGAAGCTATAGATATTTTACTTTTGAGGTTTTGTTAATTAACTGCCTAGTTTACTATAACTTGTTTGAGCTATACAACCATTGGCTATGACCACATGCCTAATTTTTTTATCAAAGGAAAACATGTTTATGCTAAATTTCTTAAAAACTTACCAAAATGTCAAATATTAGTTCAAATAAATACTAAAAAGGGGGATTTCTTGCAACAATATGAGAAATATCCTAAAATTGAAGAGTATTAAACTTGATCCTTAGTGAGTGGGAATTTCATGATATTTTTTGCACAATCTAACTTGTATGCAAATGATCTAAGGAGGAACTCTTAGAATATGTGACTTAAATGTATAGAAGCTAACTTAAAATTTGAACTTCCATATTATTACTAAGCTATAGTGTGATTCACCATCTTCATAGGGGTTAAACTTTACATTTAACATTTTATGTTTCATAAACACACTCTCTTATGTAATATAATTCCTCTTAATATTAATTATCTAGGATTCTTTATCAAAAAATTATAAATATTTTGTTCAATGATACAAGAGCATCTTAATATCCTATAATCCTCATCACATTATTAATAATAAATAGCATAAATGCCTAAAATTGGTTCTTTTTACCATTATCCTATAAATATCCTATGTACCATGATTCTAGGAGTGCCTTTCAATTCTTACACATAGCTAGCATTCTTAACATGGGGGGGAGAGAGAGAGTGTGTGTGTGTGTGTTGAACACATGAAATACTGAGAAGGGGGGTGAATCAGTATTCTACTAAATTGTCTAATTATCAACCATCCAATTTCCAAAGCATACTTAACAATTATAAGGAATGTAAACAAAAATAACCCATAACACACACAACATATGAACACCAAGATTTTTACGTGGAAAATTCAATAAGGGAAAAACCATGGTGAGGATTAACTCACAATATGTTATACTGATTATAAGAGAATTACAAAAAGGCTCACTGCTAGGAGGACTCACTGTTCATAGAGAAAATAAAGATACAAGAGAAGTGGCTTCACATCCAAAGTTTGAACTAAGAGAAATGCATCTAACTTATGTTGAATTTAGTTCCTTTGAAGCTCATTACACATACTGCAATCAATTCATATTACCAATCCTTTTCTCTGCTCTATCTTCACACATCAATCACTTAATTCTCACAACATATTCACATATTTTGCAATATTTTTGTCACTTCTTGCATTCATATCATATATTCATCTTAACCTTCTTTATTCCTCAACTCAAATTAACCTTGTATATATATTGAACTCCATCGCAAACATCAATTACGTCGGCATAATTAGATGTAGCCTCAAATTATGCAAAACATGCCTTTTTGGCACCCAGTTCAAATCAAAATTCTTTGACAATCAAAACATATGTAATATAGGTTGACATGGACCTATAAAAAGTCCTCTTTTCATTCACAAAAAGCATTTAATCTTTAGGTCGACCAAGCATATAATCAAAATGTAGAATACTCCAACTGATTAACACCAAGTAATATACAAACCAAAAAATGCCACACCAATTGAACAATGCAATGTAATGACACCTGTAAACCTTCTCCCAAAACTGCAACATCTAACTCAAATCCATAGAGGAATGCAAACCAATTAGGTAAGGTCCAGTACACATAAAAATGTGTAAGCCATATATGCCAAACTTTTGTTACTTGTAACTCTTTAACCACTTAACCGGGACAACTAAAATTCTAAACTAAGATTCCAAAGATATCTATGAGCAACATACTAGAACCACATGAGTAGATCTGAAAAGGTGAACAAATGTGGACCAAAATATCATAGGGCATTGTGTGTTGAAACTGTTGGTATAAACACTTAGCCAAAAATATTTTACAAGATTAACTTTTTTGTAGACATCCATCATTCATCATGTGGTGTTCATGTGGTGTTGACATCAATGACAATGCATTAATGACAACCTTCTTCATTCTTTCAACAATCTCCCCCTTTGTCATTAATAGTAATATTGTGCCAAAATAAAAATGTCTCTCCAAATATCTCTCCCCCTTTGACATCAAAGGTAAAGGGTGTTGACCCACACACATATATACAAATTGAACTAGCTCCCCCTTAGAAAGATAACCAAAAACTCCTAAAATGTTTGCATATGTACAATAAAATCTGAAAATATGCATAAAGATATAAATTGTCAAACTGAAGACGTGGACTCTTGAAGCTTTTGAAGAATGGCTTGCCAAGCAGACTTTCCTTCTTCCCAACTCTTCTTTGTTATTTCTAGAATTTTGTGTAGAGGCTCAAGCTCTATCAATGACTCCTCTCCTTCTTCTATGATACTAGGTGTAAGATTGATCTTTGAAACTCTGTCAGAACTGGGAAGGGCACTTGAGATTGGTTTGTGCTCTATTTTTACTAAGTCCCTTAGCTTTTCCAACAGCTTGATCACCTCTTCCTTCTGACTCTGCAAATCAACTATAGAAATCCAGGTTTTATTGTCTATGTCTAGTGTCAGATCATAGGCTTTTGATGCATTAGCTATTTGAGACTCAATTGAGTCCATTTCATCTTGTATTCCTTGAGTTGCATCCAACCATTTCATGCAAAATAAAAAATAGTGCCTTTGAACCTTCCTCACAAGGTAACACTTCCTTCAAACATTCTCCAAATTTTGTATGTGTAGATGCACATTTTTCTGTAATATCCATTAGCTTCTTTTCTGTAATCCTTTTCTCAACCTATATTTCAGCTTGTCTTTTCATCTTGAAGGCATATTCCTTAAAGGAATCAAACAAAAATTTGAAGTTCTCCACCACATGTAGAGATGTATCAACATTAGTCCCTGGAATGATCTCTTGCAATGCTTTCACTGCCTCATCTATCAATTCACTACTCTTATGATGTGTTTCAATCATTTCTTTTCACACTGATGCACTAAACACATCACTCAATTTCAACTTGTGTATAAGATATATCTTACCCAAATCAACATTACCCTGTTGTATGAGCAGCTGCAACAACTAAGAAGAAACAACTGGTTGAACATTCAATTATTTAGACAACAAGCCAAAAGGATTCTCAAAGGAGGATTCATCAGAGGGTTTGGGTAAATCCTCAGACTTCTCAACTTCTTCATTCTTTCCAGTATCAAAATTTTCTTCTTCTTCTGCCTTTTCTTCTTCCTCATCGGAAATATTATATTTGTCTTTGTCTTTATCTCCTTCATCCTTGTCCTTCTCTCCTTGCTCCTTATCCTCATTTTTATCCCCTCCTTCCTTTTCATCATCATTCCTTCTTTCTTGATTATCTTCATCTTCATGTCTTAGCTCATCATGCTTCTCACCTTCATCGACATTCTACTATTTATCTACCTAACGAATATGTATCTCCGGGTGGCCTTGATCTACAGTCTCTTGAGTTATTAGAGGAACAAAAGTATCATGTTTTGTAGTTTCCTCTTTGATACCAACAACTTCCTCATCTTTAAGAATTTATTTCATTGGTTCATCTGTATCTAGAGGAATATTATCAAGAATTTCTTCTATATTAGTAGCCCATGTGTCTTCCATTTTTGAATCTTGGTTCTTATCGCTAGAGGAAAAATAAATTATTCCATATTTTTGGGCTATATCAGTATCTTTATCTTCTGTCTCCTTTTTTATTCTATCAATCTAATCCTAATATCTTCCCATTAGGAGTGTTACCCTTCACTTTGTTCTAAATTATTCATTAAAACTTGGGCCAGAGTGGCCTTGTCAGCATCAGATAAGGAGAAACCAATATTCTCCACAACATCTAATTTGATCTTCTCTTCTCTTTCATTTTCTTAACTTCTTCTCTCCATTAAGATTTTCCATACATCATTAAGAACTTTCTTCCTAATGTTCTCCATATCAGCCTCAACTGTGACAATGAATTTTATGATTGCTTATATTATTATGGCTTTGTTCTCCTCATTCTCCTTTCTATATAATGCAATTGTTTCTTCTAGCATCTCATGATGCAACATAACTTTTAATAGTGAGTCCAACTTCATTAGACTGAGTTTTCTTTCCAATGATGTCTTCTTTTTCTTTTTCTTTTTCTTCTTCGATTTTGTTGTATCTAATTTATTTTTCTTCTTTTCCTTCACCTACTTGTGTACATGTACCCGAAATGCTTCTTTTTCTTTTTCAACTTCCTCTTCATCTGAAGTATCATAAATATCTATTCTTTGTCTCTTTGAATTTGTAACTTTTATTTTCATGATCAATGGGGAATCCTCATCCTCCTCTTCTTCTTCTTCTTTTTCTTTAGACTGTACACTTAAGTCCTTTACTCTTCTAGCTTTCTCTTTTATTATCTTTGATGTACTAGCAGTAGAAGCTACCAGAGCAATATTTGTTCTCTTCCCAAGCCTTATCACCTATTCCACCTCAATTTCTTCCATAACAGAGAATTGGTCTTTGTTCTCTTTGTTCTACTGGAGGTAGAAACTAATCCAAATAGTTGTTGAATACTAGGGGGAATAGTGGATGCATTTCTTCCAAATCTTCTAGGTCTGGGGGACCCATTTGTTGTTCTCGATTCTCCTACTTCTCATGCTCTTAATACTCTTATATATTCATCTGAGAGACCTCTATCCTTGAAATGTTTATGTACCATTTTATCCACATTTCTTTTTATCTAAGTCTTGCTCAATTCTGCGTGCACTTCCATGGATTTCTCTTCATAAGTTCCATGTCTTTTATGAGTAGTGTCTTTAGGACTATTCAATAAGACAACAACATAGCCATCAACTCCATTTTTTAGTGAACGCATATCCAATTAGTTGTATCTAGACAGTTCTAGGTTCCACATCTTCAATGATACACTCATTAGTTTTAAACAAAAATGTAATATCATCTCAATATTTCTCCACAATAGACTTAGGGATCCTTTCCCTTTCATGCATTCTTTTCTAAAATACTACAAAGAAAGTAGTAAGTGCTTCATCTTGTTCTTTCATATCTCTGATGCTATGTAGATATTCAAATATTTGATGGGATACAAGTCTGTCTTTACTCCATACAATATTGATTCTTTGTGCAAGCTCCCTCAAAAAATAGAACAACAAGAAAAAAACCAAGGATCCAAATTTGAATGGGTATATCTTATCCTTAGTCTGATTCAAATTATCAAATAGTTGTTTCCAGAGCAACTCACATAAATCAAAATATTTTCATTTTCTACATTTCATGAGCTACATGAATCGTGGTGGTGGACACAAAATTCTCTTTGTTGGTGTAGTAAATTGTGTAGCTAATAACCATAACAACATACTTTACTTTTGGATTCCTTATGGTGTTTATAGTGAGAGCCCTTTGGTCAAATGTGGCTCCTGTCAGCTGCATTACATCCTTGTTCTTTATGGATTTCCACACAAGTATTGTCCCGGTGTCACAAAGTCCAGTAACCTCCCTTATGACTTATTTATTTAACAATCCAGGCATATTAGTCCACATGAATTTATCATGCACTCTGCTTAGTGGTATTGTGACATACTTGAGCTCATCATCATGGGTAAAGCATGGAAACCACTGCTAGATGGTCAACTTCTTCTTTAACAGGTTTTCATATTCAGGTTTAATACTGAAATCATCTCCAGTCAAATGTTTTGTCCACAGATCTATAAGTTTAACATGGTTGTATTCTTCCATATTTGCATTGAATATATTCCCTAATATCCTCAATAGGTAAAACCCTGTATAGTATACTCGAAAATGCTCCTAGTGGGTTTTTTCCAAACACTTTCATGGGATATTTCTTGAAATTGGGTTGGGGTTTCTTAGTCACATTAACCAGCGTAGGTGTTTCCATCTTGAATTTAAATGCTTCAAAAAACAATTTCTTTGTGTAATGATGAATACCTTTTTCTTGCTCAACCAAAATTAGGGTTCAGATACTCTGCTTCTCAAATTTCCTTTGGACTCTTGAATTTGCTTCAACTCTCACTGCTTGCTTCAATTGCATAAAATTAACATAAAATCGACAAGGGATAGGTATATAATCCTTTTGATTCTGCCCTAATCTGCATTTAATTCACCAAACAATAAAGTTTGTAAAAGCTTCTTTGTGCAACAACAAACCTTAGATTGCTTCGCAAATCTTTGCATTTGCATATTTTCTTCTAGTGTTTTCTTCAATAGATCTATAATATCCATCTCCATCTAATATCTTTGTTCCAAGCCATGATACCCCATATCGACAAAGGGGGTATATGATTTTCAATTATTGCTCCTCCTAAGCCAATGCCTAGGTTCAATTTCTAGAGGAATTATCTACATCGGAGGGTGGTATAGATTTATTTGTGATCTCTGATTCTTCCTTGTTCTCAGGATATTATTTCTTTCTCCAAATATTTTCCATTTCCTTCTTTAATTTATTCAAATCGATCTTTTTAACTGGTTCATTTCTCTTTTGTGAATTATCCTTCAAATTTCTACTTCTACAAAATCTAGCAATATGTCTAGGTCTACTATAATTATTGCATATGATATTTATCTGGGTATTATTCATTTCATTCATTCTAGATTTGCATTGATTAGCCTTATGTTCAAATCCACAACATGTATAGCAGTAACCATTAAAGGATTGAATCATTCTACCACTGTTATATGCATTCATCATTTGACTTTTGCATTCACTTGCTCTATGCCCAAATCTTTTGCATGTGAAATATTGTCCAATAAAGGATGGAACATTTTGATTCATTTTGCTTCTACATTCCATTTCTCTATGTCTAAATTTATTGCAAAAATAGAAAATACCATTAAAATATGGGCACCTTTGAGCATTTGGTTGTCTGATAGGGGGTCTTCTGGCACTGCTTCTTTAGTTCTGAAACATATTATTGTTCTTATTACCTTCGCTTTCTCTGGATCTTCTTTGCATTAGATGTCTGATCTTTTGAGCTTTATCCTTTTTCAAGTCCCACTTACCTCCTATATATTTAAATTCTTTCTAACCCAAAATTAGTTCATCAAGCATTGTAGAACTTGTTTTGAATTTTTTCTCATGAATTCTTTCTTTTTCTAGATCCGATCTCATATTTACCACTTCTTGTTCAAGTCTTGTGCATTCATCAGTCTTTCTTTTTATCATTGCATTTAGACATTCCTCAATTCTTTTATTTTCTTCCACTTGCACTTTCAATTCGATGATGTTCTCATTTTCTTGTTTCAATTGTTCATTGACCTCCTTATGTCTTTCTTTGAATTTTTTCATTTTCTCTCTCAATTTTATGATGCGGTAATTTTCTTATTTAATATTTTATTTCAGATTTTTATTTTCATCTTCATTTTTGTCTAGATCTTCAAGAGAAACCTTGAGTTCTGCATATTTTTCAAATATGCAATCTTCTTTTGTGTACCCATTAGCAATAAATACTTCTAGAGCCATGTGTTCAAATTCCAAGATCTTCCCAAAGCAGTTAAGCTTCCTCAAAGAAACTAAGCTCTAATAACAATTATTGAACACATGAAATACTAAGAGGGGGGTGAATTAGTATTCTACTAAACCGAATAATTATCAACCATCCAATTTTCAAAGAATACTTAACAATTATAATGAATGTAAGTAGAAATAACCCATAACATATGAGAATGGTGTTTCTATACCTGCAATGTAAGCACAAAGGAGAAACACAATATTAGATCAAAATGCAAGATAGAATCAACATTCCCCATGAAACTAGATTGAAACATCAAAATAGGAAAAGAAATGAAGAACACAACAATGAAAGAAATTAAATGATATTATAATGAGAAAACTTTCAATCCCATGGGGGAATTGGTGTCATTTGTGTGTAGAAAATGGCCCTTTCCCAACTCCTTAGTGTGATTTGATGATCTTTAATGATGATTCTTGATTCCTTGATGCAAATTTCCAATAACCTTGATCAAACTATGAAACTTGAATGAAAATGCATGAAGTTGCAAGTGAAATTGAGTATAGTCGGCTTGCATGGATTGTGGATGATCAATTCAATAGGACAAGCCCTATATTTATAGATTTGAAGAATGGAAGAATAAGAAAAATGGATGAATGTGGGATAAAACACCAACCAATGAGAGAAGGCCGCTTGTCCACATGTGATTGCAGGAGGAAAGAGCATATTTTGATGAATGTGCACATAAATATGGTTAGGTGAATTTGAAATTGTTGAGATGACAAGTTTAGAGGGAATAAGAAATGGAGTAAATTCCACTTGAATCAAGGCAAAGGACATGTAAGAGGCCTTTAATGCCTTGTTGGAAGTACTCATCCCTTTTGGAGGTATTTTTGAATTGGAATAATATTCCACAAAAGATGCATTTTTGAATGAAAATTGATGAATTTATAAATCAAATATATTGATTTAGTGTGCAAGTTACAAAATCTAGAGGATTGGAGTGATTAGGATTATGATTAATCATGATTTGATCAATTTAAGTAGAAATTAGATGATTTGAAAATTTTGACTTAGATTTTAGGATTTAAATAAATCAAAGTTGAGAAGAATAATGATTTTAGATTTGATTAAATAAGGATTGATTTATTTAATTAAAGAGGGTGATGTTAGATTAAATCAAATAAAGATTAATTTATTTAATTTAAAGAGATGACTTTAGAGATTTAATTAAATAAAGTGAATTATTTAATTAAAAGAAAGACTAGAGGGTTAATTAAACCAAATAATTTATTTAATTAATAGCAGAGAATAACTTAATTAGATAAATTTGATTTACTTAATTAAGAGAGGAAATGTGATGAATTTAATCAAATAAAGATTATTTAATTAAATTAATTAGTAAAGGAGATGATTTAGGAATAAATGATGTTAGTAAGATCGGGATCAGGTGTGTAGGATCAATCTGCATATTTTTTGTATCTACTTTTTGCCCCTCTTTGAAGCAATGCACCTGTTGCGTTGGTTCAAAGAATAAGCCGCCAAGATCAAGATTAAAAAAAATTTGATTTTTCAGATGCCCCACTGCTGCCCCAGTGAGAAGGATTACGCTGGTATACTATCCCCTTGAGAGATTGGATGAAATTTTGGATTTTTGGGTGATCTCATGAAAAAAAGAGGACAAGTTGCTTGACGGGTCCAGAAAGAGTGTAGGATGCCAAAAAAATGTGCCAAAACACAAAAAATGATGCAAAACGACCCTTGGTTAGGCAAAAATGGGATCGGCGGTCCAAAACCCTAGCTGGACAACTAAACAGGGTCAAAAAACCCCAATTTTTAGGCTTAAATAGACCCCAAGGGGTCACTTTCAAATCATTTTCACACTTAGCCTTTAGAAAATTTTACACTTTGAGCTCTGAGCATTGATCGAGATGGTGCAAAGATTGCTCCCACGACACGTGTTGGATCGAGTACAAGTGCACTAGTGGCCAACCAACGCAGGACTAGTGGTATATGATCCTCCCTCAACCTTTGATTTCAATTTTTTATGTGCAATTAATAGGGTCAAAGTCAAATTTAAGTCAAGCGGAACTATATAGCACCGTTGGGAATGCAAAATCGGCATCACGTGGCCTCAAAGTGTGCCGCATGTGTGAAGAGCACCATTGCCACTTAGTTTGGAAAATTAGGGTTTAGCGAAAAGTTCACCGCATATGCGAAGAGCGTCATAGTGTCACAGTTTAGGAATTAGGGTTTGGGGGCACGATCAAACTACGTCATGGAGACACAGTTTGGAATTTGCAAATTGTGTTGTAATTGCAAACAAAGCCACATATGTTGTTTGAATTGAAAAAACTCAACGCAGGATCTCAATTTTTTTTCAAACTTGACATTGTGGCTTTTCCTGCGCAAGAGGACCTTGGGATATTGCATTCTCGGGAGCACAGGTGCCTGATTCTTAATCGGTTAGATGGGTTACATGAGCTACTCCAGGAGCACCTTAGGGCGATATGACTTTGGTATATCGTCTATGCCCATCCCGTTCGGACACACCTAGGGATGATGATAACCCTAGCAAAGAGATGGCACAGTGAGACATCTTTGTTTCACTTGCCACTGGCGAGACCACAGTCACATTGGAGGATGTCTGGCGCATCCTGCGATTGCCTATCCATGGAGAGAGGGTCATTTATGATGTGGATGTTGGGAGGGATGCGTGCTTTGAGGTCATGGAGCTTGATGAGATTATTTTCTTTGAGGGATAGATTGATCTAGAGATATACCAAGGTATAGTGCCCACTTTTAGACTTATTGTAGTTGCTATTATATCAGGGTTTGTGGCTCTAGATTGATGGGGCCAATACTTCATTCTAGGATGGGGGCTAGCATGGGAGTGGATGCTTTTCCACAAAGAGTGCCTTGCTTGGAGGCCAATGATGTTGGCCTCACTTTACCAAGACCTGCATGAGTTCACCTATTTAGACAACAGGGTTATTGGGGCCGGTGTTACATTATTGCATGTTTGGGCTTGGGAGCACATTGCAGTGCTTTGCCCATAGGTCACAATGGTCGCCCTAGAGCTGGATGATCTGATTTTCTGGCGATATGGAGGGGCCCAGATTAATTTTACACACACAGGGGTAGGTGGTATCACCCATTGGTGGAGGGTCATCAACGAGATGACAGTTTTCACCTGGAGGCCCTAGCTTGGCATGGGTTTGTGGTTCGATGATGTACAATAGTTATTTTTTGCTTGGCAGGATAGACTGATGTAGGGCTGAGATCACACTATTATAGAGAGATACCTACCAGATAGAGTGGAGAAACAATTTGGAGATACACAGAACCATCTTGATGACTAGTACGTGGCCATCTTTGCTTGTACTATGAGGGAGACTGCATGGGGCAGACCCATCCCAGATGACAAGGTAGTCACATCTTTCAAGCAGCTGGTGGCCAAACCATGGCCATACAATCAGGGATAGGGGGATGTAGGGGTCACACAGGCCTATAGAGATTGGTTCAGACCACCCCTCAGACTTATAGATCTAGGTGGGGTGCCCACATGGAAGATGCCCAAAGGTAGATCAATAGGCCGAGGGTGGGGGCAAGGAGGCAGAGGGGATGGGGACAGGATAGGAGGTGGCCAACCTCCACACCAGCCATAGAAGACACCACCCTAGGTGCAGCCACAACAAACACCATCCCAGGAATAGCCACAACAGACATCACCTCGGGAGCATCTTAGAGATGAAGAGAGAGAGATCCCATAGTAGCAATCCCCATCACCACCACGAGTGCAGCCAGATCATAAAGATTCCTTGATTCAACATTTTTAGGCATAGGTGTAGGTTCTCACGGTTGAGAGGGACCAGGCTAGACAATAGGTCCAGGCACTTACTACTGAGAGAGATCAGGCCCGATCAGAGTGGGACAACGAGATAGGCCTGAGATGATAACTTGAGAGCATGGCCTTTGCATCCTAGGGAAAGATAGTGTCCACATGAGTATATCAGGAGGCAGTGAGAGAGGCAAAGTATTATAGGCTCCACTATAGGTAGGCCATACCAGCAGTAGCTCGGGTGCCAAAGTATTCCTAGTAGATAGGGATGAGGTAGCTCGACGGTCACACTGAGAGATAGGTTGGAGAGGGCAGCAACCAACAGGGCTAGCCTCACATTTTGATCAGAGATAGTATTTTTTGACCTATGGGCTTCAATTTTTTATTGCCCTGATTGTATCATATAGTTTGATTTATACACATTTGATCTTGATCTTTGTAGCATGATAGTTACTTGATGTTGAATTTATTTATATATATGAGATGGTTTGATTTTTCTATGGGATGTCCTACTTTACTTATGCATGATGGATTGATGCTTTTAATTTCCTATGTGTTATGATATGCAGATTTTATGACTTTTCCTATGTGATGGGTGAGGTGATGCAGTGATTATGTGAATATTTCATGGATGCTCATGGTTATAGATGTATTTCTTTTTTTTTGTATATTTCTATGAACTTTATGATGATGTATGGATGCAATATGTTATGATATGCAAATTTGATGCTTTTATGTAATGGAATATGAATGTAACGATGTGAGATGTCACATGGTATTTATGATATATGATATGTAATGGTAATATGTGTAAATGTAATGCCGATGATTATGAGGTGATGACATTTGTGAGATGATTATGTAATATGGTATGCAATGATTACTTTAATGAATGCAATGTTTTGCTATGAAGTAATGTTGTATGATAAGCAATGATTCCTAATGATATGATAATGTAATGACTTATTATATGTGATTTATGTAATGGTTGATTTGAATGCAAAGTGTATGATGCGAAATGAGTATAATGATAATGTAATGCGAGATGACCTACGATGAATGCAATGCAAAAATGTAAATGTAGTGGCATAAACGTAATATTTTATGATGATGTGATATGTGAGATGATTGTGCGATGCAATGATTCTTATTTCATAATGATTTGTGGATTAAAATGTTATGACATGTAATGTAAGTAATATGATAATGTGAAATTATTTTTACATGAAATTTAAATGATTATTATACATAATGAAGTTATTATGATATGATGTGAATATGTATATGATAATGATGTTGTCTATAACATGATAATTATGCCATGGATGACTTAATAATGCTTATGTGATAATATCTATGATGGAATGAAAATAATAGTAATAAATCTATATTAATGATGAAATGCAATGCGTCTATATTTCCTATATGATATGCATTATGCTGATGATTGGTGGATGCAGGGTGGATGCATTTTAGTGATGTTTTTGAGTAACTGTCATGGTACCATGTTAGTATGGAAAGAAGACAAAAGAAAGAAGATCCAACAAGCTTACCTTATTAATGATGATGATGATGATAATGATATCGGGAATTGGGTTTTTAAAAGGGCCATTTACTTTATGTTTGATAATACACATAGGTATGATGTGTCAAGGTATTAAGAACCAAGATGGTGTTGTACCTAGTGTGATGGAATTTGACTCGACAATCGAATAGGAGTACTCCTATTCACACTTGACATATGAAACCTTATTTAGGTTGTAGTTCAGATATTCTAAACATCAGGGACTAAAACATAGAAAAGAGAGCCTTCCTATGTGGTCAACAAGACATCTAAAACACCTTCCCTACAAACCAAAAAAAAGTACGCATGATGAAGTTATATTACAAGAACATCCAAAAATCACCGTAGATAAAAAGATAATGATTTTTGCCCCATTCCTTTCTCTCTAAACCATTTTGATTAGGCATCATCGAGAGGTCATTGGAATAGGCACAAAAAAAGATAGGTCAAAAGAACAAAGATAAAGTAAATAAACAAGCTAATGTTCTTCATACCGCTAGCCAAGACTAAACTACAGTGATGCCTGATGTTGATGTCCATCATAGAAGGATGCATTCTAAGACATGTTGTGATCAGGTGATGATGAGATTGACTGGATGATAAGCTATTGATACTCTAAGTTGATTACCTTGTTGACTTACTGACCTAGACTTGTGACTTTGATGATTGAGCTTTTACTTTTAAACCTACTAGACTTGCTTCCAACTGACTTACCAAAGGATGAAAATGATGATTGATTTATTATGAATGAGATTATTGAGAGTGAAAGCAATATGAGATGGATGCACCATTTTGGGTTTTTTCAAATATTTGGATGTTTTTTGTGTTTTAAACTATTTTGACACTGTTTTGATTTTCGGGTTTTTCAATTTTTTTCAATTTTGACAAAGAGACTAACTTAAAGACCTATCCTAGGGGTCTCGGGAGTTGATCAACAAATTAAATTTTCCTATGTTATATACGTAGAGACCACGTAGTTCGACTGACATAGACTTGATTGAATGATGAGATATATGGAAAAATGGATTGCCTTTTTATTATGATGGATTCCTAAAGGACTAACCTAAAGTGTCTTGGGGGATGATCAAAGATCAAACTTTCCTACATTCAAGCTCAGAGATGACGTAGTTCGATATGATGAATCTAATTTTTGACTTTTTGGATTTTTGACATGTTTTTGGATTTTTTTGATTTTAAGGAAGATCACAAGAATGAACACTACTTCGATATAGGAAGGTACAGAAACATGCCCCCAATGTGATGTGATAGAATACTTTGATATAGGCAAGGAAAACTAACCTTAGGAATGTGCCAAATAGTACTAGGGTGGAACATGATACAAACACAAGATCAAGCTATGATACGGACATGAATGGTAGGATCAATGGAATGTGATGGGTGAATGGTAAGTATGCATACTAAGTCATGAAGATCCCAGTGGATGGAGAGTGATTTATTTACACAAGGTGCTTGTTTGCCAGGTTTTCACCAAGGTACTTGCCCAAAGTGCCACTGAAGGGGTTTTCACTAGAGGACGATTTTTTTCTTTACTATTTTCAATCTTTTTCTGATTTTTTTGGATTTTGGTATTTTTTGATTTTTTTGTATTTTTGGTTTTACCCTTAAAAGATCAAGCATGAAAAAAATTTAAGATGAGAGTTGGTCATGGGATCCTGCAGAGGCTCCCCTTCGGGCATTGACAGTTGGCTCCTGATTTATAGCTCGCAGTGATGATGAATGGTCCCAACCAGTTGGGCTCAAATTTGCCCTTGCTCTTTGGATTTGGCACGTTCTTCAGATTTTCCTTCAGTACTAGCTCGCCGACTTGGAAGGCCTACCTCCTAATTTTCTTGTTGTAGCTGCACTTGAGGTGGTTTTGATAAACTTGCAAGTGGTTTAGGGCATCCATGCGCCACTCATCCAGTAGTTCCAGATCATTTAATCGTGAGACTCAGTATTCTTCATCTGTTATGAGATTTTGCAGTGATATTCTCAAGGACGGGATCTCAATGGGGAGGATGGCCTTTGATCCATAGACCAGAGAGAAGGGGGTGGCACATCTTGGTGTGTGAATGCTTGTGCGGTAGGCTCATAAGGCGGGATTCAATTGCAGATGTCAGTCACGACCAGCGTCATTGACTATTTTCTTGAGGATTTTTAGGATGGTTTTATTGGTGGCTTATGTTTGGCCATTGCCTTGGGGATAATTTGGAGTGGAAAAGCGATGTTGGATATTGAAATTTTGGCATGTCATGAACATCCTGATTTTTGAGAGGTGTCCCATTATCTGAGATAATGGCTTGAGGGACACCATATTAGAAAATAAGTTAATTCAAGATGAACTTAGATATCTAATTTCCTGTTATGTAGGTCATGGGAATGGCTTCAACCAACTTTTTTAAATACTTTGTGGTGGTGATGATGAATTTATGGCCATTGGATGAGGTGGGGGTGATTTTACCAATTAGATCGAGCCCTCACTGCGAAAAGGGCCACGGTGTGATAATGGGATTGAGCTCCTGAGTTGGTGCATGGATAAGTTCCCCATGCTACTGACACTCCAAAAAATTCATGACATAGTCATGTGCTTATCTTTCCATTGTGGGCCAATAGTATCATGTCCTCAATAGTTTCTTATCCAAAGTCATACCGATCGAGTGTGAACCACAAATACCATTATGTACCTTAGTTAAAGTAGTCAGGGCTTCCTCAGTGTTTAGGCAACGTAAAAGAGTCCCTTCGATGCTCCTACGGTATAAGGTATCTCCTAGGATGACGAAACAAGAGGAATTTTTGACAAAATTTCTTTTGAGGTTTGGGGTTATGTCATCGGGAAGGACTTCTATTCTCAGGTAGGTGTAAATTTCATGGTACCAGGGATCACTGGGACCAACGATTTCACACATGAATTTAGATTCTATTACCTCAAATGCTGGTACAAGAATCTGCTCTACAAGGAATTCTTGTTTTGGAACATTGTGCGGGATCTCTAGGAGTGATCCGATCGTAGCCATTGCATCTGTTGTTTTATCTAGGTAGTTGTTCAAATGTTATATCAATGAATGAATCCTTAAGGATTTCCACCAATTTCTTGTATGGAGTCAGTTTATCATCCTTTGTTTGATATTCATTGTTCACCTAGTTGATTATGAGTTGTGAGTCTCCATATACCTTAAGAGCCATAATCTACCATTGCACTGCAATCCTCAACCATATGACAAGAGCCTCATACTCCATGATTTTGTTTGTGCATGGGAATGACAACTTGTAGGATTTAGGTATGCGGTCCCCTTGTGGATTGATTCGTCAGGGAACTCTGAGACAAGTGGATTTTCTGCATATATAGGTGCCTTTTCCAGTTGGTTTGTCATTTATTTTCCTTTGATGGCCTTGCGTTCGACATACTCGATTTCATGCTCTGTTAGGATCATAACCCACTTATCCATCCATCTTGTGAGAGTTGCTTTGGAAAGTAGGTATTTGAGTGGGTCTATTTTTTCAATGAGCTTGATCTTATGTGCTAGCATATAATGTCTAAACTTTTGAGCTGCGAACACAACTGCTAGACAGGATTTCTCAATAGGTGTTTAGTTTAGCTCATGTCCCACCATGGTCCTGCTAATGTAGTAGACATCCCTTTCCCTTTTGTTTTCATCATTTTGGGCTAAGAGAGCACCGAGGGTTGTCGTTGTTGCTGATATGTATAAGATCAACAGTTTCCCTAGAATTGGTGGCATTAGAACTGGTGGTGTGATTAGGTATTCCTTGATTTTGTTGAATGCCTGGTCACATTTTTCATCCCATTTGTATGCTACCCCCTTGTGGAGTAGATGATAATATGGGATTGCCTTGTCTACTATTTGTGCCATGAATCGACAGATGGACTAGAGTCTTCCTTGTAGGCCTCTTAGCTACTTCAATGTCTTGGGTGCCTTCATCTCGAGGATTTATTTTACTTTGGTAGGGTCTACCTTGATTCCTCTCAAGGATACGATGTACCCTAGGAGCTTACCTGATTGTACCCCAAAGACACACTTTTTTGGATTACGTCAGACTTTGTACTTTTCTAGTCCGTCAAAAATAGAGCTTAGGGCTAATATGTGATCCCGTCACTTCTTTGATTTAGCTAGTATTTCATCCATGTAGTCTTATGAATCATTTCATAAAATATTAATGTCATGGCCATTTGGTAGGTTGCTCCTACATTCTTTAATCCAAATGGCATCATGTTCCATCAATATGTCCCCCACGGACAAGTGAAAGCTATCTTGTGTTGGTCCTCTTTAGCTATCATGATCTGATTGTATCCTGAGAATTCATCCATTAGTGATAGAATTTCATGTCCTGTCATAATATCCATGATCATGTCAATGTTTGGAAGTTGAAACTCATCCTTTGGACATGCTTTATTTAAGTCTTTGAAGTCCATGT
This sequence comes from Sequoiadendron giganteum, assembly GCA_007115665.2. NCBI lineage: Eukaryota > Viridiplantae > Streptophyta > Pinopsida > Cupressales > Cupressaceae > Sequoiadendron > Sequoiadendron giganteum. The sequence goes on from CM021109.1 coordinate 79,579,602, forward strand.
AGATGCAGATGCCCCCATTCAATTTTGAAATAGGTACGAGGTTTGAGACCCACTCTGGATAGTCGATCGACCGTATGAACCCTGTATCTAGGAGATTTTTTAATTCCATTTTGACCAATAATGCTATCTAGGGATGCATTTTTCTCAACTTTTTTCTTAGAGGCTTTGCTTTAGGATATACAGCTAGGTTTGAACTAAAACTTCTGGATCAAGCCCAGGCATATCGGCATAAGTCCATGTGAATTTTACCTTTCTTTCCTTTAGGAACGTAGCTAGGAGTTCATGTTATTCTATGAGAAGTGACTCAACATAGAATGTTATTTGTGGTAGCTCCTCTATTCCCATATTGACAAGATTGTATTGTTCTTTCAGAATCGCTGACTTCTCTTGATGGATAGCACTGAGAGGAAGATTGAATCCTTCATCCTCTGATGCCTTAGAGAGGTTTTCACCATTGGATGCATCCTTTATTTTTACTTTTTTCGAGTCAGAGAGTGCCATAGTGGTTTTCACTAGAAGACCTTGAGATTATTCTCAATTTTTTCTTCTGCGACTGAAGGATTCAATTGTTTCCCCATAATAGGCTTGTGTATCTAGTATGATGTCAAACCATGCTTTATGATCTCCACATGGTACAATATCCCGTAGTCCCATGAAGTCTGAGAGTGCCTCAAATTTTTTGAATGTGTCTAGAATTGGTGGTCCTCGTTGGTTGTAATCGATGAGTTGGGGATAGACTAGGTTTATTTCATGGTTTTGATTGTCTGACTCAAAATATAGGGTGTTGATCATGAGAAGGGAGGAATCTTCAAAAAGCATAGGTAAGTCAGTTATGGTATCCTCATCATCACTACTACTACACACATCGGTTATGTCAAAGGTAAAGTTGTCTATGACTCGACTTGTGGATACGGGTAACTGAAGGGTGATTGCCAATAGCTGAGGGGGAGCCCTAAATGCTTTAATCGAGGTAATTCTACCACATATGGTTACACTTGGAGGGGTACACCCAAGGCCAAGATTTTTCATGCACTTTTCAACAATGATAGGTTCTAATCGGCCATTGTTGTTCTTTCCCAGACTTTCATTCCTATTATAGCCCATGCCCAACATCATTTGAATTCCTTTGTTGGCATCATCCATGGGAAGGGTTGGTACAGGTCTCTCATCTTGATAGAGGATATTAGATACATCTCTCTTGTCCGCCACTTCTTGGACTAGATCCCCCCAACTTCTGAATCAAGAGGGATCTGCTCTGAAGGTTTGAGTTGTTGTATTTGCAGGTTGGGGTTGTCCATGGGATTTGGGGGATTTAGGTAACTCCCCTACCAAAAAGGCTCCCTTATTCACTTTGTAATCCTCACACCCATTGTCTTGGATTATGAACTTGATTTCAGATATATCAAGAATGACGAGTGTCTTTGTCCCAGAAGTGGAGGCAATATTGGTTGGGTCTATATACGGATTTGAAGGGCCTTGATCGTTCTTTGGGACTTGGGGTATTTTATAGTACTTTGCTTCTAGGATCTTGTAGTAGGCGAAGGGGTCAAGATCACCGTAGATCATCTCTTGATTTTGATATGTGAACTTGATGCACTGATGCAATTGCTTGCATCCCATGGATCCATAGATGACCCAGGAGGATATTATAAGGTAGATCAAGGTCAAGAACCTAATAGGTGGTTTCTATAATGGCTGGCCCTACTTGAATAGGGAGTTCGATAGTGCCCCGAGACACTCTTTGTTGATCATCATAAGCTTTGATTGTGATGCCCTTTCCCTTTTCAATGGAATCTTTAGAGAATCATAGATTCTTTATGAGCTTGAGAGAACAAATGTTGAGGCCTACACCCGCATCCACCAAGACCCTCTTAACTATTTTTTTAAGAACCAAGACTTCAAGGTGAAGTACATGGTTTTTTCGACCATAGCTTGGAATTGTTTTGTATCGAGATTGGCAAAGAGTATGGATGAAGCCGATGCTTCCTCAAGGATTTCTCTATGGGTGGATGAGATCTTCAGCAACTCCATGATGGAGATATGAGTGGGGGTTCTTTTCAATTGGTCCAAGACATTGTAGCCATTAGGAGTGGATTTTGGATTTGAGATGGATGCCCTAGGTGGTTGTGATGACCCAACAATGGTTACTTTTTTTTCGTGTGTGGTGACTCCACAATCAACTTTGGCTCCCTTGATGCTAACAACAGTGACCAATTCGTCTAGGGATGCGACAACTCCTTTGTACACATGGTTCAAATTGCCATATTTTTGCTTCCCTTTGTTATTTCCTTGGTTATGGTCCGACATCAGATTCGTGTATATTTTTAGGTCTTGATTTCTAGCTGGTTGTTCTAAATTTATGATCTTGTCATCGATGAGGTCTTGGATGACATTTTTCAACTTCATGCAATTATTTTTTGTGTGCCCCTTGATTTTATGATAATCACAAAGGAAATTTTTATTGTACCAAGGTGGTTTCACCATGGGCTCTTGATAATTCTCAAAAGGGGATTTTAATGAGATTCTCATCTACCAATTTATTCATGATGGATTCAACTGATTTCCCAAGAGTGGTAAACTTTATCTTGGGGGGATATTTGTTTCACGGGGGTGGTCCCCCTTGATTATTCAAATTGTTGATTTATTTATTGGGTGGTGGTCATGCTATCACATTGGTTTGTGTGTTGTTGTGATAATTGTTTTACAGTTGCTGATATGCTGGGGTGTTCTATTTCAGAGCACTGATCACAACTTTGGTATTGACCACACCATCATTGGTAATGTTTCTATTTTTCACCCATGTGTGAGGTTTTTCATTATAGCTGGTAGAAGGATGGTTGTCCTAATGTTTTGGATACGTGGGTGTCCCCCTTATGCAATAAGGTCTTTTTTGATGTTGAGCATCTTGGAAATAAATTGGTCATATGTGGTGATGCACTGCATCTTTAGATGGAATGCCAAGGTTTTCTCGAGATTGGAAATGATAGTACAAAATTTTTGCTCTTCTAGCCTGGCCCACTTTCTTCGATTGGCCTTGGATTGCCATCAGGAAGGAAGTGAATGATTCCCCCTTTCCATTTTTTAGTGTAGATAGTTCCTCTAGACTAACATCCATGCCAATGTTGAATGCATAATTCTTTAGGAATGGATCTATGATTTCTTGGAACGTTTTGATGCCCGTAGGTAGACAAGAGAACCACTCCATGGTGGGACTAGCCAAGCTTCAAGGAAATAGCCACATTAGATATGTATCATTATATGTGACTTCCATGCAATGTACTTTGTATTCCCTGATTTTATCTTCAGGATTTCCCAACCCATGTTATTTTTTATACTTAGGTATTTTGAATCCTTTGGAAATGATATCATTGCAAGGCTCCTGTCGAAAGTATAAGGTCGCAAATTTTTGTGTGTCCTTTTTGTTTTTCTTGATTGGAGATTGAGCACTTACTACGAGAGTAGTTTGATTTGTGTTATCACATTGTCTTGTGGATCAGGAGGTGGAGTGAACGTGTTTTGAGGTGGTTGAGGTGTTTGATTGATAGGTGGAGCATTGGTGGGAGTTTTTTGCAAGCTTTGCTATGCGCTTAAGGCTTGTTGATATGCCTACATTTGTTTTTGTGCCAACAATGCTTGTTGTTGGTCCTATTGTTGTTGTTCCAACAAGGCTTGTTGTTGATCCACTTGCTATTGTGCTTGATACTATTGTAGGGTTTTTTGATATGCTTGTCGTTGAGCTTCTTATAGCTACACTTGGTATTAAGCTTGCGCTTGTGCTTGCTGAGCTTGATATTGGGCTTGGGCTTGTGCCTATGCTTGTTGGGCTGCTTGTGTAGCCTAGGTAGTCTGCATGGCTTGAGCGGCTTGAGCTACTTGTGCAGCTTGGGCGGCTTGTTTTTGTTGTAGTAAAGCTTAGGCTTGAGTAGCTTGTTGCACTTGTTGCACTTCTTGTGCCACTAATTATGCTTGTTATTGATGAGCAGCTAGTTGGGCAGCTTGTTGATTTTGGATTTGTTGGAGTGCCTTTTGATAAGCAGCTTGTCGAGTTTCTTGCAACATGATGCTAAATGAGTTTTCCATGTTGGGTTTTGGCGGTGGTGGTGGTGGATTAGGAATAGTGTTGACTGTTGTGATGAGAGGGATCATTGTATTGATGACTGGGGTTTGGGTGGTGGATGGCATGATTGAGATGCTTGGTCCTTGGGTGACCATGTTTTGAGATACTTGGAGAATGGTAGATGATGTGTTGATCATTGGGGTTTCTTGAATGGTTTCCACTTGTTGTTGTGGTATCGATGGTAAGATGGGAGGATTCAGTATGACGTTTTGATTTATGATAGGGGGGTTTCTTGGATTTTGTTGATTGATGATCGGTAAAGGTGGAAGGCCCAACCCAAGGGGTGATGCGTATGTCAATGGTAATGATGGAAATGGTGGTGTATTCCCTTGGAAAAGTGATGATAAGGAGGGATCAAATATTTCCCTTGTTCTGAATAATTCACCCTCTCCTTGTGAGATCATGGGGAGAGATGTTTATGTGTTGAGAGGATACATCGGTGTTGCATGAAAAGAGGTTGGATTGGTGGGATCATGAAATGTGATTGGAACATATGGGTGTAACGGATTTACCAAAGTGGATTGATTTGGTATGATGTTTGCATCTGAACCTTGATTTCTCACAAGGGGATGTGTTTGAAGTGCATGAAGCAATGAGCTTCCCTTGTTAACAATCAGTTGAGTTGGAGCAATGGATGATGTGATTGGAGGGATGCTTTGAGTGACACTTTGAAATGGAGGTGTGGATGAGATTGGGGGCATGATCCCAAGAGGACTCTCCATAATAGTTCTTATGTCATAACCAGAAGGGAGTTTGGCCCCTTCTTTTTCTCACTCAAGCATGTATAAGGAGGGATTGAGCCTCAACATGGCATTGGCAATTCTGTGAGTCTCAAGATTTTGAACCATTTCAATGATTTCATCTTGTTTTATCCCTGATACATTGTTGGTGATGTCCTCCACTTGACCCTCCTCTTGAGGATTTTGTGATAGTGGAGGAAGATTGGTTAGGGGATTGCTCGATTCAACGGGATTCATTTCAGGTTTGATTTGGCTTAGATCACTCAAAGTTGATGTTTCTTTGTTGATTTCCATGTTCTTCTTGTGTTGTGATCTAGTTTGCACCATAAAATAGGGGTTAATTTTCAAGAATGTGCGATATGAACCTCTAATTTTTTTAGATTGATCTAACTTTAGTCAAAAAGGAGAAGAACTAGGATAATTAAGGATCAAATTATGGGGATGAGATAAATGGAAGATGGATGATACAAATGATTGAACTCTTGGGAAATCTTGAAGGAGATGCTAGACTTTTAGGACTTTGATTGGATGTTGATTTGGTTTGATTTGATCGAAACCTTAGCTTGATTGGATTTTGATTTGGATAGTGAACTCATAAACTCTAAGAGGTTGGATGTTGTCCTAGAGTAGACTTGTACACAAGATGATAATTTGACTAAATGTGTAAAGAAGGATTCATCAAGACACCCCTAATCAAACAAGATGATTTTGATTTGGTTTTGCTTTTTGATAATGAACTTATAAACCTCAAGATGTTGGATGTTATCAAGAGGTAGACTTGTTCATAAGGATTGATAATTTGATCAAATATGTGGAGAAGGATTCATCTACACACATTTAACCAAACAAGATGATTTGGATTTTCCAAAAGGTCTAGCATGAATGATGTTTTCAAGATTTCCAAGAGTTGTTGGTGAGATGTTTTTTGGTTGATGAGGGATGGATGAGAATGATTTATTTTGATCCTAGACCTAGATGAAACTCCTTTCTACAAGACCTCAGCGTTGAAGAACATGCTTGGTACTTCCTATGTAATAAATGCAAACCTTTGAAAGAGACTTGGATTTTGTTAGCAATAAAACTGGTACAAGTTAGGATTATTCTTTGAGTCTTTCTTGTAAAAATTGTAAATCAACCTTTCTCTAACTTTGTGAAGCCTTGAAAGACGTTCTTCACGAGCTTTTGGACTAAGAATTTTGAACTTTGGTTTTTGGATTTTGATCTTTCGGGAAATGATTTGGAAGAGCACATGTGTGGGGATCAATTGTTTCTTAGCTTTTCTTAATGACTTATTTTTACCACAAAAAATTCTTGATTAGGTTTTCAAACTTGATATCTAATGTCCTAACTTCTTCTCATCTCACAAAGTCCATTATGTGGAGAATCAAGGAAGAATCAAGGAATTTAAGGAAAAAGTCCCCTAATTCTGACTTTAGTAAAAAAACAAATTATGATTAAACCCAGATACTTAGAAGCCTCTAAGGATGGAATCCCTAGAACCAACAAGAGCACTTGGATTTGTCAAAGGTATTTGTTTCTCCTAAAGGGTTTGAAATTTTGGAGACTTCGTGAATGTTTTTTTTCCCAATGTTTAGGATTCAAGCAAAGTGTTTTGATTTCAAGGTGATGCACAATCCTAGGATGAAAAGACAATATTTGTTGGGTTCCCACTTGGATAAATCCAGCTACGCTTACTCTTAGTGGATGATTAGATGCTTGACCACATAGGCTCCCCCTTACAATGCACTTGCTTCTCGGGTCAGCCAAGCATTAGTACCCATGAATCTCCCATGGCATACTTCTCATCTCTACTAAAATTTGTAAGAATGTGGGGTGGCTTCAGAATGACTATTCTTGCACCAACAAACAGTTAAGGATTTTGGCCTTTCTAAACAAGGGGTTTTAATGTAGGAATTTTGTTCATGGGGGACCATCCATGCAGAAAGAGACCATTGTTGCCTTTCTTGTTGAAATGATCCTCGTGATACTCAAACTTTCCTTGAGTACCCACACTTATATACCAGTTAGAAGTCGCTTGGATTTTAGCATGTTACCGATTGGGTCATTCCCTTGGGGTGAGTACTTTTTCCCACCAAGGTAGGCCCTCTAAGATAAACAAAAGTTAGCAAGCATATTCGTAGTTCGATCAATATTTGTTGAGAAACACAGAGAGAACACTCGCGATAGGCTCCACTCACACTCACAAGATTTGTTCAATTTTTGGCACCCAAATTGAAATGTGGAGGTAATCACTTACACAACTTAATATCACAAAAGGACTTTTGATTCTCAAGATTGCTATAAAGCGTGAGAGAAGTGCATATGTATTTTTGATGATATTAACTTGTGAAAGGGATTACAAAACAAATAGAACACATGTTCATTTTAACCACAAAGCAATGATATAAATTATTTTTAAGCACCAATTTAGAAGTGTGAGATTTGTTTGTTCATGTATTAAGTCCCAAAACAAAATTTAGTGAGTTTGCCTATGATTATTTTTAGCCCTTTGTTTTGTTCTTTTTAAGCCCAAATAAAATTTAGTAATCTTGAAAACAAGAATATAGCAACTCCTTAGAAGAGGGATTATAATTTCTCCCCAAAGTGTTTAAAAAAACATGATACAATGAGTTAATGATAACATGGAGAACCCTTAGTCTTCATTTTCTTCCTTCACCTCGATGAAGCCAACCTACAAAAACTGGTTAATATTGTAAAAATAGAGACTGAAAACCAATTAGAAGTCCAAATAACCAAAATGGAAAAAGCACATGTCAAAAATAACTAGAATTCTATCTTTTACCCAACTGTAGTGGCACAATCTGCGGGTGCGACGTAGTTTGGAAAGGTCAATGGCACAATATAGCACCACTGAGGACTGAGAACGGTGATCTGTAGAAAAATAGTGACCGCGATTGCGACACTATTTGGCAAGCGATGCAGTTTGTATTTTAGAAAGTCAGTGGTTCACTTTGAAATTCAAATTTTGTTGGCGAGAAGACTCTAGTGGTGGAGTTTGGAGTTTGGAGCGGTGTAATATAGTGCCATTGGACTGATAGTGGCAGAGTTTCCTATAGACAGCAAAAAATATCAAAAAAGCATTGAATTTTTAGAAAAACGTGATGAATTTCTCTAGATTCGCCCTCCTTCTAGCACCAAAATGTGAATGTTGTTTCTATACCTACACAACCACAAAGAAAAAACACAATATTAGATCTAAATGCAAGATAGAAGCAACATTCCCCATGAAATTAGATTGAAACATCAAAATAGGAAAATAAATGAACACAACAATGGAAGCAATTAAATCCTATTCTAATGAGAAAACTTTCAACCCATGGGGGAATTGGTGTCATTTGTGTGTAGAAAACATCCCTTTCCCAACTCCTTAGTGTGATTTGATGATCTCTGATGATGATGATTGATTCCTTGATGCAAATTTCCAATAACCTTGATAAAACTATGAAACTTGAATAAAAATGGATGAAGTTGCAAGTGAAATTAAGTATAGTCAGCTTGCATGGATTGTGGATGATCAAGTCAATAGGAGAAGCCCTATATTTATAAATTTGCAAAATGGAAGAATAAGCAAAATGGATGAATGTGGGACAAAAGACCAACCAATGAGAGAAGGCCACTTGTCCACATGTGATTGGAGGAGGAATGAGCACATTTGGATGAATGTGCACATAAATATGGTTAGGTGGATTTGAAATTGTTGAGATAACAAGTTTAGAGGTAATAAGAAATGAAGTAAATTCCACTTGGCTCAAGGCAAAGGACATGTAAGAGGCCTTTAATGCCTTGTTGGAAGTACTCATCCATTTTAGAGGGATTTTTGAATTGGAATAATATTCCACAAAAGATGCATTTTTGAATGGAAATTGATGAATTTATAAATCAAATAAATTGATTTATTGTGCAAGTTGCAAAATCTAGAGGATTGGAGTGATCAAGATTAGGATTAATCATGATTTGATCAATTAAAGTAGAAATTAGATGATTTGACAATTTTGACTTAGATTTTAAAATTTAAATAAATCAAAGTTGAGAGGAATAATGATTTTAGATTTAATTAAATAAAGATTGATTTATTTAATTAAAGAGGGTGATGTTAGAGTAAATCAAATGAAGATTAATTTATTTAATTTAAAGAGATGACTTTAGATATTTAATTAAATAAAGTGAATTATTTAATTAAAATAGAGACTAGAGGATTAATTAAACCAAATGATTTATTTAATTAATAGCAAAGAATGACTTAATCAGATAAATTTGATTTACTTAATTAAGAGATGAAATGTGATGAATTTAATCAAATAAATATTATTTAATTAAATTAATTAGTAAAGGAGATGATTTAGGAAGAAACGATGTTAGTAAGATCAGGATCGGGTGTGTAGGATCAATTTGCATATTTTTCGTGTCTACAACACACAACACATGAACATCGAGATTTTTATGAGGAAAACCCAAGAAGGGAAAAACCACTATGAGGATTAACTCATAATATGTTATAATGAGTTATAATATATTATAGAAAGGCTCACTTCCAGGAGGACTCGTTGTCCAAGTGAACTCGTTGTTCACAGAGAAAATAAAGATAAAGAGAAGTGGCTTCACAGCCAGAGTTTGAACTAAGATAAATGCATCTAACTTATGCTAAATTCAGTTCCTTTGAACCTCATTACACATACTACAATTAATTTAGACTACCATTCCTTTCTCTTCTCTATCTTCACACACCAATCACTTAATGCTCACATCCTATTCGTATAATTCCACAATAACTGCATCACTTCTTGCATTTGGATCATATATTCATCTTAGTATTCTCTATTCCTCAACTCAAATTAACCTTGTATATATATTGAACTCCATCACAAACATCAATTAAGTTGGCCTAATTAGATATAGCCTCAAATTATGCAAAATGTGTCTTGTCAGCACCCAATTCAAATCAAAATTCTTTCACACTCAAAACACAAGTAATATAAGTCGGCATGGACCTATAACAACTCCTCTTTCCATTCAAACCAAGTATTTAATCTTCTCAACACTTCACATATCTTAGGTCGTTCAAGCATAGAACCAAAAAGTAGAATACTCTAACTAATTAACACCAAGAAATATACATACCATAAAATGTTGTGCCAACTGAACAATGCAATGTAATGACACCTGTAAACCTTCTCCTAAAACCACAACATCTAACTCAAATCCATGGAGGAATGTCGACTAGTTAGGTAAGGTCCAATACACAAAAACCTATGTAAACCATATCTATCAAACTTTTGTTACTTGCAACACTTGAACCACTTAACCAGGACAACTAAAATTCTGAACTAAGATTCCAAAGATATCTATGAGAAACATACTAGAACCATAGGAGTATATCTAAAAAGGTAAAAGAACACATACTTAAATACTGGAGGGCATTGTGTGCTAAAACTATTGGTATAAACACTTATCCAAAAGTCTTTTACAAAATTAAATTTTTTAGACATCTATCATTCATCATGTGGTTTTGATGTGGTGTTGGCATCAATGACAACTCATTAATTAAAACCTTCTTCTTTCTTTCAATAGAGAGAGAGCGCATATGTTCAAGATAAAAGAGATGACAACCCTAAATCCTTGCTTGGTAAGAGACTACATTTAAAGTCAAGGAAAAAGAGCATTAATAGTTAGATGAAGAGGGAGTTTTATCTTTGGGGGTAAAATGGAAAATGGATAGGTTGCGTGGGAATATTAATAAGTATAAAATGATATAGAAAAGAGGGAATAAAAAGGAACTATGATGTTGGATGGACAACTAGGTAATGAATTGTTTGAAAGAATTGGGGTTTGAAATCTTGTGTAGGCATATAAAAAAAGTGACTATTATAATTTGGATGGTGTTTCTTATTCAAGAAATTCATAAAAAATAACATTTGGAACATGAGAGATTGTATTACTAATTAAAGGAAAAGTATTTCTATTGATGGGTCTAAAAATGGAGCACAATCAACCACAAAAATTGAGAAAGACTTAGTTATTTTATTTTTCCTTATATATTTATTTTGTAAAACTACCCTAAAATTGATATTTTCTAGCCATTATGATTAGTGAATATATTTTTTTTCATTTTTCCTATGTATCTTTCTTACTAAGGTCCTTTGTGTGTGAGAAAAAGGATTACGTTGCTTTTAAATTTGCTTATGGAAATTATAAATTGTTAGTCTTTTTTTTTGGAAAAATATGTTCCACTAGTATTGGCTTACACTAAAAAGTTATCTTACATCCATATAATTAGAGTGTGAGTTGTTTGAGCGTGTCTAGTGGGATTCTTGTTTATTTGGGCCTCTACATCAGTATAGTATCAAAGAAAGGTTTTATCTCTAGGAATTCTAAGAGAGAAAAATTAAAAATCTAGTTTTCAAACAAGTGAGTTTGGTAGAGAATTAAAAGTCAATATAAAGGTTATCTTTGTTGAATGCACAAGACAATTGAGAGGGGGGGTAAATTAGTTGTACCTTAAAACTTCAAAACCCTCATACACATTCAGATCCACATATAATCATTAAACCCTTAATTTTTTTATGATGAATTAGCATGAAAAGAAAATTAAAAAAACTAAAAATAATTAACACCATATTTACATGGAAAACACAAGAAGGGAAAAACCATGATGAGGATTAGCTCACAAAATAAGTAATATCAATACTGAATATAATATGGCTCACTGTCGAAGGGCTCACTACCAAAAGAAGAAAGGATCACTTCCAAAATATAAAAGAAGATAGAGAAGAAATGTTACATAGAGAAAAGAATCCTAATGCAATAGAAAATCCACCACAATGTCATCAACACCTTTGCAGCTTGATTGAAGAATTGTAGACACCTTCTGCTCACTGCATCTAGTAATCTAACAAATGAAATCTCATGTTGAAGTTCTCGATTTCACACTCTAACACTCTACAATTCAAATATTTCACATCTTTTGCATCTCTCTCATCTATCTCATTATCTCTCAACAACTCAACTCTTAGGTATACCATCTTCAACCTTGAAACCCTTCTCTAAGGTTGGCTATGCACATCAACCGTGCAAATTCAAATTAGGTCAGTGCCAAAACACTTCTTTGGTGGATAGAAGTGAAAGTGGACCACATCATTCCTTATTTGGGGCCCAAATCTATAACACCACTCAACCAAAAGCTTCTATAAACAGTAATCATTCACCGCAATTAGTGTAAACACTAGGTTGGTCGTTACTCATGCAAACACCATTAAAAAATTTAAATACACACTTCCTAAAATCCAAGGATGACTTGAAAACCACACATCACACTTGAACATGATCTATAATATCCCTCAAACACTCTAAAATCTAGAAAATTCCTTCACAACAACTTCCACCTGAAGAATGTACATACCTAGTACATCCAGACAACTCTGCCATACATTGTTACTTGAGAAACTGAATTTTGAAGCACCAAACCTCAAACCACCTTGACTAAACAAATATACCAACACTGTCAATACTCCTTCAAAACCACAAGAACTGAAACCACTCCATAGAGAAATCCGGAGTAGACATTTCTCCTAGACACCTCTATAATGCAATATTCACACACTTGTGAACACAACTTCTAGATAATGATCAAACACACCAAATTCTAGATATAACACCTCTAAACATCTCTTACCAACATATCCAAAGTGCATAGGCATATCTTAAACCTAGAAGAAATTTGGAGCAACACAATAACACAACTCTGTAACCCAGAACACCTTGCAACACACTATTACCTCTTTTTATCAAATTTTCTCAAAAGCACTTGGAAACCAAGTGCCAAAGAGACATCCTCATCATCTTCAATACTTCCTCAACATAACTAAACCAAACTCAACCACATATCCATAGACATAATATTATCTAAGAAACACTAGAGATTGACAACAATAGCTTCACTAATGATAATATGATGTAACTAATCAAAGCATGGATAACATCAACTGCTCATACTCTTACAACAATCTTACCAAAAATAGACATCAATGACAACGCAAGCTTGCTGAAATCAATGAAAACACTATTTTCTCATACTTTCAACAATCTTGTTTATTTATATTGTTCCTATATCTCTATCTATTTTTTCTCTCTATCTCTATCTCTCATCTAGATCTATCCCCCTCTCTCTTTCTCTCTCCCTCTATCTCTTTATCTATATAATCCCTCTTTTTATCTCTCTCACTCTCCCTTTGGATCCATCTCCCTCTCTATCTCTCTCCCCCTCTCTTGAGCTCTCTCCTTCTCTATATCTTTCTCCATTTTCTCTTTCTTTGTATTCCTCACTCTCTCTCCCTCTCCCTCTATGCCACACACACACAAACTCTCTCTCCCTCTCTCTCTCTCTCTATATATATATATATCTATATGTATCTTCACAATATTGATATGTCTCTCCCTCTCCCCCTTTCCCCTCCCTCTCATATTATATATTTCTATATCTCTCTCACCATTTCACCATTTCTTTACATTTCTCTCCCTCTCACTCTTTATCCATCTATCTCTCTCCCTCTCCCTCTTTATCTCTTTCACTCTCCCTCACTTTGTCTTTCTCTATATTCCCTCTCTCCCTCTCTCCCTCTCTCTCTCCTCTCCATCTCCCTCGCCCTTGCCCTCTCCTTTTATCTTTCTCACCATTTCTTGATATTTATATCCATCTCTCTCTCACATACACTTTTTCTCTCCCTCTCTCCCTCTCCCTCTCCCTCTAATTATATTTCTCTAGCATATCTATCTCGTTCTCTCCCTCTCCCTCTCCCTCTCCTTTTATTTTTCTCACCATTTCTTGATGTTTATCTCCCTCTCCCTCTCACACTCACACACACTTGTCTCTCCCTCTCTCCCTCTATCTATATTTATCTCTTTATCCTCCCTCTCCCTCTCCTCACCCCTCCACATCTCCATCCTTCCCTCCCACCATATCTCTCCTTTCTATCTCTCTATCTCACTCTCTCCCTCTCTCCCTCTCCCTCTCTTTGAATATATCTCTTTATATCTCCCTCACGATATCTCTCTCTCTCTCCCTCTCTATCTCTTTATCTCCCCCCTCTTTTGATATCTCTCCCTATCTTTGTATCTCTCTCTATAAAACTATATATTTAGGTCTCTCAATCTACCTTGCATTCTTTATCTTTTCATCTCACCCTCTCCCTCTATCTTTTTCTATTTTTATCTTAGTATATCTTTATATATCTCTTACCTGTGCTCCCTCTTTATCTCTCTATTGCTCTCCCTCTTTATCTCTCCATCTCTATCTATCTCTATCTTCTTATCTCTCTTCCTCTCCCCCTCTATCTCTCCATCTATCTTTAGCTCTCCATCCTCTCTCTACCTCCATCTATCTCTATCTCGCACCCTCTCTCCTAATTTAAATCTATCTGCATACTCTTTATCTCTCCATTTATGTCTCTCTACCTATACCTCTCTAAATCTCTCTCCCCATATTTTGATCTCTCATCCCTCTCTCTTTCTTTGTATTTCTCCCTCTCCCTTTCCTTTCTCTCCATTCCTTGCTCTCACTCTCTATTTATTTATCTTCCCCTCTGCCTCTCTATCAAATTCTTACATAGACTAATGACACATAACATAGAGTTACAAAAATTAAATATCAAGATTGCATCCAAGTGGGGCGCCCTTGTCTATGTGGGAACATTAATTCATAATATTAAAAATAATAAATAATCAAACTATTTGTGATAATTCCAAGGTATGTAATATATGATCCTCCAGTCCTTCCAAACTCTTCAAATTATTTTTTCATTAACTTATATGAAATTTCCACCTTCCATAGCAGTGACTTTGAAACTACCATAACACTTTTGAGACTATAAAGTGACCTTAAAAAGTGTTGTTGTTTTGAAAATGAAATGGTAAATATAAAATAACTATAATGGTTTTGAAACCTAAGGACTACTAGTGGTTTTTCTAAATTTGGTAAAACATAAAAGTTTAAAGGTCAAAACAAAGGAAAAATTAACAAGACCATAAAAGGATGAAATAAATATGAGATGGAAACTAACTAGACCCATCCTAGCTATGGAAATTGTTTATTACATTTTATGTCATTATGAAGTTTTGAGAGGCTTGTCAATAATCATTGAACTGTCAAATATGACTCATGGAATTTGGGTAATTACATATTACCTCTTCAAAATAGATGCCTTGAAAATGATATGAAAGAATAATCTTTCATAGTAATGAGGGGATTCAATCTCTTATCATATTCATCTTCATCCTCTCACCAAGAATTTGTAAAATAGAAAAAATATAATCTTAGTGTAGTATAAAGAGTTATTGGGAATAAAGTGTTGAAAAATTAAAGACAAAAGGACTTACCATTGATGCAAGGTTTTAGAATACCACTTGAGACCAATTACATGTTCAACACCTCAAAAATAGTCTATCCTTTACAAAATAAGGGGATTAATATATTTAAAATCATCATAAAAGCCAAGTCAATTTATCCTATGCACTTGAGATATTTTTGAGATGTAAGATTATAGTGATGAATTCAAATGAAGTGCTCTTGAGACATTTATTGAAATGCACAAGATGACTGAGAGGGGGGTTGAATCAGTTGTATCAAATCTCTTTATTCTTAAACGTAGCCTTCTCAAATTAACTTTAATTTGTTATTCAGTGTAAACATGAAATGCAATTAATAGAAAAAGAACACCATAGACACCAAATTTACGTGGAAAACCCAATCAAGGAAAAACCACAGTGAGGATTAACTCACAATATAGTAGGAATGCAATACCAGATACAAAGGCTCACTGCCATAGGGCTCACTACCCAAATACAAAGGCTCACTACCTAGATTAAGGGCTCACTGCCTTGAGAAGGAATCACTGTCCAGAAAGGAGATTCACTGCCTACAGAAAAACAAAAATATATAAATGAAGATCCACCACTAGGGTTCCACACATTCTCAACCTAATCAAAATATGGTAGATGCCATCAGCTCACTGCTTTCAAGAATCTAAATCCTTAAAGTATTTTTACCTTAATTCATTCTTCCACTCTCTACTTTTCACACTTGTTCGCACACTTCACTCATGTGTTCAATTCATGGATGGATGGATATCAAATTCACTACAACTTAACTTGATTTTATACCATCTTCAATCTCAGGAACATTCTCCAAGATCAGCTATACAATTTCATTTACAAATTCAAACTAGGTCGGCTACTCAACATTCCTGCGGTGGATAAGAATGAGAGAGGACCAATTACATATTTAATTTAGGACCCAAATAACATTATGAAGCTTGCACACACTTTCTCAAATCGATGCAAAAGCTAAATGTAATGTGTAAACACCAAGTCGTCCAAACCTAATGAAAACACCAATTATCTTTGAAGTGCGTCCATCTCCAACAAGATAATCACATGTGGATCACTCAACATGCTTCACCAATCATTTCACCATCTCTAAGAACATCTTCGATACATCCACAATAGTTACAACCAACTTCAATTAAGAACTCTTCACCAATCCAACCAGACCAACCAGTAAAAACACAGGAGCTTTGGAGAAGATATTTCGAAGTTCCAAACCATAAGAGATTTTTTCATAACACATAAATCATCAGAAATAGTCATCTCCTAGATCCACAAGATCTAAAACTAGATATCAGAAGACTGTGGAGCCAAAACATTTATCCTAGTCCCCAAACAAATAGTTTTGGAAAACTAGCTCACACACCGGTGAACATATCTTCTACTCTTCATCGAACCAAGAACTAAAACTCAATATATGTGATTCATTAAATCTTATTAAAACACATAAAAATATGCATAGGCATAGGATCAACACATGAGAAATGCTTACCATAATACCAGAGCAGACACTTTTAATTATGTTTTCATTATTTCTCAAATTTTCTCAAAAGCAGTTGGCAAATACACAAATATGTGTTGACATCAATGACAACATTAATCACAACATCATAAAACACATCCATAGTTGCAACAATCTCCCCCTTTTTCATTGATGGCAACACATGATGTGAAAAACAATCAAAGACAACATACATGATTTTCAAAAGCGATAACCTGCCAAGCATAAAGTTTTCACATGATTCTCTCTCCCCCTTTGACATCAATAGAAAAGGAAATTCCTACCGTATAAATCTTTGTTCACTCCCCCTAAGGAGTACACCCACATCACATACTACAACAATGCACTTCACTACTCCCCCTAAGGAGTAGACCACAATCATCAATCCAAAATAAAGTCTGTGAATCCACTGGAACGATACACCTCCACATGCACTTAGTTCATAGGAGGGGCAATAACCCCTAACTTCCGTCTGAGATACTTAAAATTATCCTTCAGAAGGGCCTTAGTGAATATGTCTGCAACTTATTCTTTGTTAGGTACATATTCAAGTCTAACTTCATTCCTCAATACCTTCTCCCTCAAGAAGTGATACTTGATAGATATATTCTTTGTTCTGGAATGCATCACCGAATTATTTGAAATTTTTATAGCACTTGTATTATCACAAAATATAGAGATAGGTTCATCACTTACCATACCTATGTCCATCAAGGTTTATTTCATCCAAAGTACCTGTGTACAACAGGATGTTGTTGCAATACACTATGCTTCTGCAGTAGATAAAGAAACTGAATCCTATTTCTTGCTCAACCATGAAGCTAATCTTCCTCCAAGGAAGAATGAACCACCACTTGTGCTCTTTCGATCATCTACACAACCTGCCCAGTCTGCATTAGTGTAGGCATTCAGAGTAAAATCATTATCTTTCATATACCATAATCCATAGTCTAGAGTTCCTCTAAGATATTTGAATATCCTCTTCACAACTATAAAATGTTCTTCCTTAGGTTCTATTTGAAATATTGCAACATAGCATACTACATGTATGATATTAGGTCTAGTAGCAATAAGATACAATAGTCCACCAATCATGGATCTGTACATGCTTTGATCAACTTTAGAAGATTCATCATCCTTACTTAGCTTACATCCAATTACCATAGGGGTACAAACCAGTTTGGAGTCATCCATTCCAAACTTCTTTAATAGTTCCTTAACATACTTAGATTATGAAATGAATATCCCTTTCTTAGTTTGATTTACTTGAAACTCAAGGAAGAAATTCAGTTCACCAATCATAGACATTTCAAATTATTTTTGTATTTCTTCAGCAAACATCTTACACATACCTTAATTTTCTCCAAAGATGATGTCATCAACATACACCACAACTATTAGAATATTGTCTTTCTCAACCTTGAAGTAAATATTTTTGTCTGTGGACCCTTTGTTGAATCCTTGCTTTGTCAAGTATTTATCTAGTCTTGCATACCAAGCTCTAGGAGCTTTCTTTAGTCCATATAGTGCCTTCTTTATTTTACAAACCATGTTTGGTTTTTCTGACAGTTGAAAACCTTCTGGTTGCTCCATATGCACTTCTTCTTCCAATTCTCCATTCAAAAATGCAGATTTGACATCCATTTGATATACTCTGAAGACTTTATGAGATGATAATGCCAAGAACATTCGAATGGCTTCCATTCTTGCTACAAGTGAAAAAATTTATTCAAAATCTATTCCTTCAACCTATGAATATCCTTTACATACAAGTCTTGCTTTATTCCTTACCACTTCACCATCTTCATTCAACTTGTTTTTGAATACCCATTTAGAACCAATTACATTCTTGTTTGCAGCTCTAGGGACTAGTTCCCATGTCTCATTCTTCTCTATATGTTGTAGTTCCTCTTTCATTTCCCTAACCCAAATTTCATCAGCACATGTTTCATTTATAGTATTAGGTTCTATCTTAGAGAGTAAACACAAATTTACCTCAACCACTTTGCTTCTTGTCTTCACTCCTTCACTTTTGTCTCCAATTATTTGTTCCTCCAGATGATTTTTTTGAACATATTTAGGAGTCTTAGGTGCAGGTTCTGAAGTTTCTTCTTGCTCATCACTTTGTTCTTTCTCTTCCTTTTATTCTTCTTGTATTTGCACATAAATTGGGTCATCAGGTTCAACTTCAGTTATTTCCACTGGTCTATACTTAGCTTCATCAACCTTTACATTAGTACTTTCAATTATTTTCCTTAGTCTCTTATTAAAACATCTATAAGCCTTGTTATTTGAATATCCAAGGAAAATTCCTTCATCACATATAGCATCAAACTTTCCAATATTTTCTTCATCTCTTCTAATATAACATCTACTTCCAAATACCTTAAAGTATTTTACAATAGGAGTCTTACCAGTCCATAACTCATAAGGGGTCTTAGTATTGTTACTTCTGATTTGAACTCTATTAAGGATGTAAACAACATTGTGGATTGCTTCTCTCCAATACACATCAGGAACATTGGATTCTTTCATCATAGTTATGGCAGCTTCTTGAACAGTCTAGTTCTTTCTTTCCACAACTCCATTATGTTGAGGGGTTCTAGGAGCAAACTAATGTCTTTTTATGCCATGTTCTTCACAAAAAGCATTAAACTCACCAAATGTAAATTCTCCACCTCTATCAGACCTTAAGAATTTGATTTTTAGGTTTGCCTCATTTTCTAGTCTTGCCTTAAACACTTTGAATCTATCAAGAGCCTGATCCTTTTCTCTAATAAATGTAACCCATGTCATTCTATAGTAATCATCAATCAAGAGCATAAAGTACCTATCACCACTTAGGCTTCATTTTTTTATAGGACCATAGATTTTTGTATGGATTAACTCTAGCATTCTGGTAGATGATTGATCCCTTTAAACCTATTTCTTGCTTGTTTTCCCATATAAGAACTTCTGCAGATTGAATTTGAAGGTTTTATGATTCTAGGCAGATCTCTGACAACTTCCCTAGAACTGATCCTAACCAGATTGTCAAAATTGCATAGCCAAATCTCATTAATCTAAGAAAAAAAACACTAACCATCTCCACCTTTAAGTTGATAGATGTTTCCATGAGTTCTTCTTCCAGCTGCAACCAAATTTCTGGATCCTTTCTTGATATCACACATGTTATCCTGAAACACAAGCTTAAAACCTTTGTTGCACATTTGTCCAACACTTAAGAGATTATGCCTTAAACCATTTACATAATAAACATCATTAGTATTATGTTTTCCATCAAAGTTAATTGTTCCTTTTCCAACAATCTTAGCACCAGAATCATCCCAAAACATAACTATTCCTCCATCATACTTCTCAAGTTTAGTAAACTTACTCTTATCTCTAGTCATATGATTTGAACATCCACTGTCAATCACCCGAAAGTCTTCATCATGTCTGGCATGAAAATAAGTTGCCAGAGTACCTTTTGATTCATCCTTCTTACTCTTCGGACCAAATTCTTTTTCACATCTTCCATGGTTAGTAGGTACAACTTTCTTTTCCAAGGCTAGAAACAAACATTCATCTTTATTTTCCTCAAGGTCAAATTCATCATCAAAAATTCTCACATCTTCCTTAACATAATACAGCTCCTTGAACTTCTTATCCTTTCTATCCTTATAATTATTGTTATTGTCCTTATTCTTCTTTTGTGTAGCTCTATTAGGATATCTTGATGCATAATGACCAATATTTCCACAACTGAAACATTTAAAGGGAAAATTGCCTTTGTATTTACCAGTACCTTTCTTCAATCTCCTTGTGAAATTTTCTTCCAAGTCTTATGAATCTTCATCATCCAAATCATCTTCTATCTTCATTGCTTTAAAGGTTGTTTTAGTCTTGTCCTTATCTCTTGCAAATTTTCTCATCTCAAATGCAGTCAGGATGCCAAATAGATGCTCCTTAGTAAATGTCTTCAGGTGATATTGTTCTTCAAGTGTAGATACTTTGTCACTATAATTGTCTATTAAGGTCATCAAGATATTTTCAATTATATCTTCATCTGACATGGTACCACCTTGATTCTTGATTTTTGTTGCTATAAGTTCAACTCTCTGGTAATAGCTTGCAATGTCTTCTCCATCTTCCATGCTCAAGTTCTCAAATTTCCACTTAGCTGTTAGTTTCCTTGACAACTTTACTCTATCATTCCCTTCATAAATGTCTTTCAACTTTGTCCATACTTCATGAGCAGTAGGCAGAGAAATGATGTTTGTTCTTTTAGTTTTAGATAAAGAACTAAAGATAGCAAACCTTGATCTTTCATTTTCTTCATAAGTTGCAACCTCATCAGCAAAGGAAGGACCAGCTGCTAGTATCACATACTTTGTCTCCACAGCTTTGTAGGTGTTGAAATTAAGAGAAATTAGATAACTTCTCATCTGCTCTTTCCAATCACCGTAATTAGCTCCATCAAACATAGGAAGCTACAACTTGTGTGCCATCTTATCTACCTCAAGCGGTTAAGCTTTTCATCGAGGAACTAGTGCTCTGATACCAATTGTTGAAATACACAAGACAAATGGGAGGGGGAGGTGAATCAGTTGTATCAAATCTCTTTATTCTTAAACTTAGTCTTCTCACATTAAATTTAATTTGTAATTAAGTGTAAACATGAAATGCAAATAATGGAAAGAGAACACCAAAGACACCATATTTATGTGGAAAACCCAATGAGGGAAAAACCACGGTGAGGATTAACTCACAATATAGTAGTAATGCAATACTAGATACAAAGTCTCACTACCATAAGGCTAACTACCCAAATACAAAGGCTTGCTGCCAAGATTAAGGGCTCACTGCCTATAAAAAGCAAAAAGATATAAATGAAGATCCACCACTAGGGTTCCACACATTCACAACCTGATTAGAAGATTATAGATGCCATCAACTCATTGCTTTCATGAATCTAACTCCTTAAAGTATTGTTGCCTTAATTGATTCTTCCAATCTCTTCTTTTCGCACTTGTTCGCACACTTCACTCACTTGTTTGATTCATGGATGGATGGATATTGAATTCACTACAACTTAACTTGCTTTTATACCATCTTCAACCTCAGGAACATTCTCCAAGGTTGGCTATATAATTTCATTTACAAATTCAAACTAGGTCAGCTATTCAACATTCCTGTGGTGGATAAGAATGAGAGAGGACCGATTACATATTTAATTTAGGACCCAAATAACATTTTGAAGCTCACACACACTTTCTCAAATCGATGCAAAATCCAAATGTAACGTGTAAACACCTGGTCAACCAAACCTAATGAAAACACCAATGATCTTTGAAGTACGTGCATCTCCAGTAGGATAATCACACGTGGATCACTCAACATGCTTCACTAGTCATTTCACCATCTCTGAGAACATCTCAGATACATCTGCAATAGTTACAACCAACTTCATTTTTAGAGAACTCTTCACCAGTTTAACCGAACCAACCAGTAAAAACACAAGAGCTCTAGAGTAGATCTTTTAGAGCGCCAAACCACAAGAGATTTTTTTAGAACATATAAATCATCAGAAATAGTCATCTCCCAGATCCATAAAATCTAAAACCAGATATCAAAAGATTGCGGAGCCAAAAGATTTCTCCTAGTCCCCAAACAAATAGTTTTGGCAAACTAGTTCACACACCGGTGAAAAAATCTTCTACTCTTCATTGAACCAAGAACTGGAACTCAGTATATGTGATTCATTAAAGCTTATGAACACACCTAAAAATCCACATAGGCATAGGATCAACATAGGAAAAATGGGGACCATAATACTGGAGCGCACACTTCTAATTTTTCTTTCATTATTTCTCAAATTTTCTCAAAAGCAGTAGGAAAACACACAAATCTATGTTGACATCAATGAAAACATTAACGAAAACACCACCAAACACATCCATACTTGCAACAACATTGATCATAGTGATCAGAGGTATAATTGCAATGCTCTTGTATGAATTAGCTACAAGCAAAACCTTCCTTTTCAATCAAAATATAATTTCTCTTGAAAACTAGCTTAAACATAACAATTTATGATAAATTTGTGGTTAAAATAATTTTAGCATTATGTAGAATGTGTGTGTAATTTTAACTAGGAAATTTATTTATCTTATTTTTAGTGTTTTTTTATTCTCAAGGTGTAGGTAAAAAAACTCTTAGTTTCACACAAAAATTATTTCTAGAATCCATGCAATAGTTGTTGGACTATTGCAATGGTTTCAAAACCACCACAGTAGTTCTGTAAAGGCCTTAATGGTTACAATATCAAAAGTAGTGGTTGCATAACTATTGTATTTTTACAACACGAGTATTATGATATTTCTTGGAAATATTTGTAAAAATTACAAATTTTGCAGACCACTTTGAGGGGGTGACCTTGAATAATTAGATAATAATATATGAGTTCAATATTTGATGATATGATCATATGGGAGAGATTTATCTGTAGGAGTTGAGAAAATAGAACACCACAAACCCCGAAGATCACCTGCATGCAAATAAACTATCACAAAAGAAGAGATGGAGACAAACAAGCAAGGGTTCTCTGAAAACTGAAAATGTATTTATCGGAGAGAATGAGAGAATGAATTGATATGAAATACAAAGGGATCAATCCTTATAAAAAGGAGATCATGCAAACCCTAATAAAACCCTAATAGGAAAAACCCTAATAGAAGCCCTAATAGGATAACATTTAATAATTAATATAATTATTAAATGTCACATTATGCAAACTAACGTGAAATCTTAAGAAGGGAATAAAGGTAACTTAATCAACATAATTAAGTTAAAACCTTTACTCTAACATTATCTTCCTTATTTATAGGCTCAACTATGTACATGGACATAATCCATCTTAATTAAGACAAATTAGTGTATCAATTAATATTTATGTCCAGGTTAAGCATTCCATAAGTGCTTATCCTTATTATACTTAGGAATATATCATTTTAGGATCATATCATTTCCTTCCCCTTTAGAAAAGCATCGCTCTCATTGCACAACAACTCTAAAATATTTTGTATTAGTTGTTCATCATTCCATGTTGTATCTTCAATTGGAAAAAAATTCCACTTGATTAGGAATTTTGAGGTGGATCTATTTTGCAATTTAATCCTAGAAATTTCATGAATATTTTGTATATTTTGTATGAATACTTTTTCTATAGTATTAGTAGAAAATAGATGAAGTAGTCCACAAAAATATGCATTCTTAATGAGTATATCTAAAAAAAGAAAGATTACATCAAGACTATTTGACTTTGGAAACCTCATAATGAAGTCCATTAATATTTCTATCCAGTGTTGTATTGGAATTCCTAATATTTGTAAGAGGCCTAGAGTCTTTATTGTTTCCCTTTTATTTCATTGGCATATCTAACATTCCACCATAAATTTTTGGGCATTCACTTTAATATCTTCCCAAAATAAATGCTTATTTATAGGATAATAGGTATGAACAAATCTTTTATAGTATCTTGTTAGACCCAAATATCCTATCTTATTAGGCTCCATCTTAACACTATTAAGTGACACCAGATGTCTTGACTATTCTACTTCTTTCACCCTAAAGACACATTTGGATTTTTTTTTATAAATTTTATTATATTCCAATTCATTAATAATAATAATATGAAACTTGTCTTTATGAGTGATCTTGTTTAGCTTCTTGTAATGTGAGCACATTCTCCAATAGTCCTTTTTTTAATCATAAGCATAGGGGATAAATAAGAAATTTTGTTGGGATGAAAAATGCTTCTTGGTATTAATTCAATGTCATGATTATGGCGTCCAATTTGAGGTCCAACCTTGGATTCTTGGAATACTTGTTGATGGTATTAAATAATCTTTTGAATTTTTTGTTGATCTTTAGTTATCATATCTTTTGCTTCTATAAAATGTAATTGTGCCCGTATATTATAAGAACATTTCTTGAATAGTTTATTCATCCTATGGGAGCTAATAATTTCACTTGGTGGTGATTTTATTCTCAAAGTTTTATACATTTTCCCATGTATCCTAAAATCCATGGATAAGTCTTTAAAATTGAAAGATATTGTTCCTAATTGTTTAAGCCATTGCACACCCAAAACTACATCCATTCCCCTAATAGGGATATAATTTTTTGTTAATCTAGTTGGCAATTTCCCATTGAGAGTTTTATATGATGGCATTTACCACAATAAGGTAGTTGTTTCCCATTAGCTATCATGAATTGAAAATTAGAAACTGGATAAACAAAACAATCGAGCTCATTATCCAATCTTCTATTAATAAAATTATGTGTATTAATAGTATCAACTAACACTTTCACATTTTTTTATTTTTTATATTACCAATTACTTTAAGTGTTTATGGTGCATTTTTTACATTCAATGCATGTAGGGAGATAAGAGTTCTTTATTTTTCCTCAAAATCCTCATTCTTAAGTTGTAAGTTTGGGTCTTTTGTAGGTACTTCTCCCTCTTCTTCAACCTCATTATTTTTCTCACTACTAGAATACCTATGAATCCTTGATCATTTTCTATCAAAATTCCAACATAGGCCTTTTTCTCTTTTCTATAGATTTCTTGTTGAGGAGAGAGCTTACCAATTTCCCTTAGGTTAAATAATTTTTCCATACTTTTTCCAATACGCTTAGTCATATTTTTTCTCAGTTACTGTCATGGTTTAACCTTTGGTGGTATTTTTTTCTCAATATGCAATGCTTGTTGCATAGATTTCCTAAATGTACAAGGTTCCAAGAAATGAACATCTTGTTGAATTTGGTCCTTAAGTCCATGTGTCTACAATTGTAGCCTTTGGTAAGGTGTCACCTTAGGATCTTGAAGTGCTAATCTCAAATTCTTAGCATTATATTCATCTATAGACCTTAATTGTTAGTTAGGTAAAATAAATTTCAATGCATGGTTGCTTATAAAAGGCTGCTAATTCTTTACTGAATTCTTTTCAACTGAACATTTGTCCTTTTTTTCACTCATCTTTCATCGGTACCATTGGTAAGGTCCTAATTCTAAATAAAGTAAAGCTATTTCATTCATGGAATTATTTGATGTATTGTGAAGTTTAAATTGTTGTTCTATGAGGCTTGTCAATGAAATTACATTTCTACCATCAAATTTATGAATGTTTATTCTTGGTAGTTATAATTTTTCACCTTGAAAAGGTTCTCCTATCCCTTTATTTGGTTAATTAGAGTTGTACCCACCTTGGAGGTTTTAATGGGACTTTAATTTTGATAACAATACCTTCTTAAACCTATTTAAACCATCATTTAATGATTTTACAAATGGGTCAAACAATTTATCTTTAATGAAATGTATTGTTGTTTCATAAACTTATGAAATTATTTCCTCAATATTAGGTGGTGGAAAATAAAACAGTTCTTTATATTTGGTATATGTAGAAAGGTCCTCCAATCCTAAAGATGGCATGGCTTTGTTATGTTTTTATTTTAAAATTTATTAATGTAGGAAAATATTTGGTTTGAGAGATAATTCGATGTTTTTGTTTGGACCAACACTTGACAACTAAATGAAGGAATATATTTTACATCTAAAAATAAATTTCAAAGAGCTAACCCTACATATTTTATAATAATCTTTCCAAGAATGTATTTTTTTAAATTCTAAAAATTGCAGCCTATGGAGAAAATAAATGAAAGTTTTGACTAAACATTGGCAACTAAATTAAAGAATTTTTTTTATTTCTAATATTAAATTACAAAGAACTAACCCTACCTAATTTTTGAAAAGTTTTCCAATATATTTTTAACTTCTAAAAATTATGGGCTATATAGAAAAATAATTTAAAAACATAAAATCTCAATAAATTTTAGAAAATGTACTTTCAAAGTTTTTTTTCTTGAGATCTTACCTAATAAGTACCTCAAAAACACACAAAAAAAGGATCCAAATTCACATTTGTCTTTAATATATAGTGGAAACAAAAATGTTGCCCCAAATTATAGCTCTAATACTACTTTTTATGATATTTCTTAGAAATATATGTAAAAATAAAAAAAATTATAGTCAACCACTTCGAGGGGGTGACCTCCAATAATAAAATAATAATATATGAGTTCAATATTTGATAATATGATCAAATGGAAGAGATTTCTCTTCCATATTTATATGCTTAACTATGTAGAGACATACTCATTCATCTTAATTATGAGGGATTACTGTGTTAACTAATATTTATGTTAGGGTTAAGCATGCCAAAAGTTCTTATCCTTATTATACTTATACATAATATATACTTAGGAATATATCATATTAGGTTCATAAAAACGGGTTTTTAATTATAAGTAATAGGTTTTAGTTTTTAGTGATCTTTAAAATTATAATTTTTTGGGTTTTCACCTACTCATTTACTATTTTGATTTCTACGGGTGGATAAATTAAGTTGATATAAGATATTAACCAATAATGGCTCTCCAATTTAAAGATAACCAATTTAATGAGGGTTACCAAGACACTATAAATTCATCCATCGAACATTGTGTTGTGTGATATATTGGCATATTGAGACAAATACTAATAAAACTTTTACTTAGGTGTATGAAGAATGTACCATCAATATCATAGAAGTATAAAAGACCATAAGAGATGGTATTTTTATCCCTTTAGAAATCTATTTTTGGAGATCACTTCTATCAAAATTATAAGTTAGAAGGGATTCCATTGCATGGAGGAATGAGGTATACATGCATATTTAGTTGGGGTATGGAAATATCAACCCACACTTATAGTGATCTATATAGGATCACATGAATGAGGGATAAATTAGCTTCCTTACATGGGTGATGGGGTGGTTCTTGGAGCATGTGGCTCTATATCAAAGGGGCCACATTATTTTCAGAAGTGCTACCCTATAGCCATTATATGGGGAGGAACATAATTATTTTTAGCTAGGTTTAGGAGATGATAAAAATAAATCACCATTATACACATGATCTCAAATACGTGTACTATGTGTGAGGCTATGGAAAAGGATAGAATGGAATATAAAGTCACTAAATTTGTAGTGGAAAGGAGAGGATTGGTTGATGTGCAACCAGTTAGGAGGTTTTCTTATTAGTTTGGTAGATTACAATTCATAGATTTTCCTTCTATATATCCAATTTGTAAAGGGTAGAGAGGCATGATTTGTATCAATGAGGATATTTCTAAACTCCACTAACACATAGATTCCCCATAACACACCCCCTATGAGGAGTATTAGAAACAGTATGAGGAGTAGTAGAAAGAGGTTAGTTAAGATAGAAAGAACAAGTTTGAACAACCTAATTCTACCACACAAAAACCATAGTAATAGAAGATAGCTTATGTTATTGAGATAATAAAGCTAGAGGAGGAAGGGAGTGAAGGGGATAACATAGTAAGAGAGGGTTCATATGGAGTAGAAGGTTATTTTAGAGTGGATTCTAGATGGTAGGAGAGTGACCCTTTTTTTTAGTAAAAGGGGGTTTAAAAACCCTCTTCTCCTTCATCCTTCTCCTATTACTTTTTGATTTCAGGATAACCTAGTCAAAGGTTACCCACATAAGTTGGATTTGATATTTTCATTTTACTTACAACTCACAAAAGGTTTGAGTTGACAAAGAAGGATTTTGTGTGTGTACAAACTATAGAGAAATGGAATAATTTCATCCACAACAACTAGTTAAGAATTGTCACGCATGTGTAGGGACTATAGTGTAGTCAAATAAAGCCATAAAATGTGTGTGTGATTTGTAACTCATTATATCATATTTTAGATCATTTAGCGGAATTAATTTACATCAATTCAATGTAGGTCATGTTTATTGAGAATATAAAGAGAAAACTTATTATTTATGCCATTTTGTAGAGGGAAAAAATAAATTGAGGACCACAATCATTGATGGAGAGGATATTGAGTGTCTTATAGGGTTATTTTTGTTACGAAAAAATGGATTAGAAGGTACTTGATGAAGAAGTATGATGTGTGGTTTTTTGAGGAATTTGACACACATATGAATATTATTCATTACTCTAATCTTTTTGTTGCATTAAATGTTAAATTGATCAAATATCATGGTTGACCACACAATAAGAATTTATAGAAAATTCGTGAGTCTAACCACAAAGCAATACTTGACACTATAAAGGTTAGAGATGACCCACATGGATCATTAGATTGAATTGATGCAATAAAAATTATGCTTTAAAGATCAATCAAGTATATTATTAATTAAATTTATTATGATTATGTGCATATTGTCTTACATTCTTGTCAATTTTTATACAAGAACTTATTGGAATTTGGAGGAGATTGTCATTGATGATGCTAGTTGGAAACATGAACATGGAGAATGTACATAGTAATGTATTACAGTGTTATAATTGATGTCAACATTGTTGTGGACTAATTTGATTAATCTTGACATTTTTCTGAGGTGTTGAAGAAGTCATTTATGCAAAGAGATTTGGTCATAAAAGTTTAGTAGTATGAAAATCTAAGTGTCAAAACTACCAATTTAGGGTTATAGTGTATCATTTTTTGGGTCCACACCACTTCACAAATGAAGATTTTGCTTTGTGTTTCTAGCCTATTTTTTTTTGGTTGTTAGAAGATTCTAAATCCAACATTTCATCTTGTTTGATGAAGTATTTTGGGAGATACAAATGACATAGTTTGGTCTGGCATTTCACAGTCATTTCTTGTACAATGTGTCAGTGTGGGAGATTCCACACTACTCCGTGATTGAGTCTTTGATGTTGCGGTGTTGAAGATAAGTTTCCAAATGTTAGATGAGTGTGAATTCCAGATGGTATCATGTTTCGAGGTCCACATGTTGTGAATTGGATAAAATGTTGAAGGCTTTTTTATTTAGGTCCTATGATGTGTATGTGAAGGATTAATGTGTGTTACACTTTTATATGGGATATATTTTAAGTCCATCCCAACCTATCTTAAGGAGTTTTGAATTTTGAATTATGGTATGAATTTTGGTTGAAATGTTTTGGCGCCAACAAGTTGAATTTTAGGTGTTACATCCAATTAGGCCAACCTAATTGATGTTGCACTTGATGCTGATATATATGCTAGATTGTTTTTGGTGTTTTTTATGTAATGAAATGATGTATGTGAGATGTGTGATGCAAATTTTATTAGAGTAGAGATAAGTTATGAATGTTGAGATCAGAATTGTGTGAATGCAAAGTAGAGAAGAGCATTGATCTAGATTAATATGAAGATTGATATTGTACTTCATTGGCACTGTATTCTTGCATATTATAGATGCTTTTATAACAATTCAACATAGTTTATGAGCCAACCCTTTTTCTTCTATATTTTTCTCTATGGATAGTGAGCCACCTGCAGTGAGCACTTCTATAATATACTATAACTGGTTATAATATATTGTGAGCTAACCCTCATTGTGGTTTTTCCCATCTTGGGTTCTCCATGTAAAAATATCGGTGTTAATGTGTTATGTGATGTTGTGGATATTTTCATTCTTTCTTTCCTCATAAAAGTTGAATATGCTTCCGTAATTGGATGGCTAATGTTTGAATGGTTTTATAGAATAATGATTCATCACCTTCTCAGTATTTTGATTGTTCAACAATTGGTATCAGAGCATGGATCCTTGGAAGGATCTTGACCACTTTGGGAAGATCTTGGAGATTGAACAAATGGTTGATAAGAAGTTTCTTATTCCTCTGAAAGAGATTCCTGCTATTGGATTTATAGAAGAAGACTGCATGCTTGAAAAAGATGGAGAACTCAAAGTTTCTGTTAAAGATCTTGATAAAGTTGAGGGTGAAAATAGAGATCTAAAGGATAATGTTAAAGAAGAAAATGAATATATCAGAAATCTAAGAGAGAAAATCAAGAAGTTCAGAGAAAGGCATAGGGAAGTTGGTGAACAATCAAAGCAAGAAAATGAAAACATCACTGGTCTAAAAGTACAAGTTGAAGAAAAGAAAAGAGTTGAGGAATGTCTGAGTGTAATGGTAAAAAAAAAAATTGATGAATGCATGAGGCTTGAACAAGAAGTGGTAAACCTAAGATCAAATCTAGAGAAAGAAAGAAGTGAAGATCAATTCAAGACAAGTTCTACAATGCTTGATGAGTTGATTGTAGGTTAGAAAGCATCTAAAAACATAGATGGTTTAGGATTTGAAAAAGGTGAAGCCTCAAAAGTATATCAAACACCTAATGTAGAAAAGAAAATAAATGAACCAAATAAGATTGAAGACAAGAAGAACAATGGAAAGATCTATAATCAACAAAATAATGCTAGAATACCTCTGATTAGACAACCGAATGCTCAAAGGTACCCATCTTTCAATGGTTTTTGTTATTCTTGCAATAAATATGGACATAGAGCAATGGAATGTAGAATCAAAATGAATCAAAATGTTTCATCCTTTAATATTCAATGCTTTAAATGCAAGAAATTTGGTCATAAAGTAAGTGATTGCAGAAGTCAAATGATGAATGCATATAACAATGACAAAATGATTCGACCTTTCAATGGTTATTGTTATACATGTTATGGATTTAGACACAAAGATAATCAATGTAGATCTAGAATGAATGGAAGGAATGATGTTTAGAAGAATATTGTATGTCACAATTGTAGTAGACCTGGACATATTGCTAAGTTTTGCAAAACCAAAAATATAAGTAATGAAAATCTGGTAAAGAGAAATAAACCAATAAAAAAGATTGATCTGATTGAAGTAAAGAAGGAAATGGAAAATATTTGGAGAAAGAAAGAAGAGATGGAAGACAAGGAAGAATCTGTACCACCCTTAAGTGCAGATGTTTCCTCCAAAAATTAAGCTAGTAGCTATTGCTTAGGGGGAGCATTAATGAATATCTTTTATCCCTCGCCAAAGAAGAGGTGTTGAAGCTACAACACGAAGATATGTGATGAATAACAACATGATACATCTATTGGTGAAAATTGCAGAAAAAAATATGTCAATGAGGAGATTTGTGGATCTTGAGAAGTTGTTTGTATATATAGAAAATGTGTTGCCAACTTTACCACTTGAAGAATTTATTGCAAAATTTTAGTAGATGAAAAGGTTATAAGAAAATTGGCCAATGAAAATTTATTCATTAAGTATTTGAAGAGAAGCAGAGCTGTGAGAAGAAAATTTGAAGTGCATAAGGTGATTCAAAGTTCAATGCATTGAAACCCTAATTCTGTGAAGCGAAGTAAGAAAGTATATAGCAAGTCCTATTTTCCCTAGATTTCTAAAATCCTTGTTTAAAAGTAGTTTGAATAAATTTTGTAATGGCTACACCAAAGGTTGTAGAGGTTTTAGAGAAACCTCAACCTAAGTTGAAGAGATATCCTGCTAGATCCATACAAAATGACCCATTAGGTGCACTCTCGTACATACCATATGGGGTTTTATATACTGAAGACATTAGGGATTATATTCATGCTAATATTGAAGAGAATTATCCCTCCAAATTAGGAGATCTATGGGTGAATGAATTAACAGATGATAATTTCAACTTCAAGCCAGAATACAAAACCTAGTTGAGAAAAAGTTATATGTATGGCAATGGTTCCCACCTTTCTACTATGATGAAAAATGGATTAGAATGATATTGAGTAGGATCCACGATCAATTTTTCAGGACCAACATGCCCAAAATAATAACAAAGGAAGTAATAAGAGAAATCATCGGTCTATGCTCCTTCGAACAGGTTCTCATGTTAAAATCCATCAAGAATGAAGCTTGAGGCACATTTTAACAGTATTGTGTAGAATTAATTATTTCAATTTTCCACAATCTATATTGTAATTTTGTATAGCTTTTGGATGATGGATCACGGAGTGTGATCCGAAGCATTGATGCAAAAATCTTACACACAATATAATCCAGAAGCTATATAGAATTGTGTAGAATGATATGCTATAGGAAACTGCAAAGCTATACAAGGAATCAAATGAGGTGGAAAATTCCACCATTCTTGAGGCTATAATCAAGTACATTGTTGTAATTGAAGAAGATTTGAAGAAAAGAAAGAAGGATATTCCTAATGATTTATGGAAAATCCTATTGAAAAGAAGGGAAGAAGCTATAATGGAAAATGAAAGGCTAAAAGATGAAGCCTTGGAAAGAGCTGGTGTTGGACTTTTAGAAGATGATAGGGCCACATTTCTCATTGTATACAGTAAGGAGATGAGAACTAAGCAAAGAATCAAAGTGACTTGGAAATAATCTAGAAAAAAATCAATGATAAAGCTGAGGATATCGTTCAAAAGCTAGGACTGCTTCTGATGATTGAAGAATAAGTGAATGATGAACCTAATGTAGAAGAAGTACGCACTGATGATGCTCAACATAAGAAGGATATGAATGAAGAAGCTATAATAGATAATACCCCTCTAGAAGTGGAGGATATGACAAAAGAAAATAAAGAAGAGGCAATGATCGGAGAAGACATTGCGAAGGAAAATGTCACAATCACTCCTTTTATAGAAAATACTGAAGTCCCTCCTCTAGTAAACATAGAAAGGTAGGAAAAATAGAGGAAGTGAATGTAGATAAATGTGGTGATGAGGAAAAGGTATTTGATGAGGAAGGTGAAGAGCATGGTGAGGAAGAAGAATAGCATGAAGAGAAGGGAGAAGAGGATAAAGAAGAATAAGAAAACTAAGACAGGGATACATTTAGAGATGATGAAAAGGATGAAACAACTAAGTTCAGAAAGACCACAGAAAAAAAGGATAGGGTTATGCAGACTACAAAGTCTCTTGGTGAATCTTCCAACTCCTCTAGAGATTCTCTGAGAAATTTATTAAGTGTTTAGCCTAGTTTCCAACCTATTGTGTCCTCTTAGTTTTTGCAACTATCAATGAGTCAAGGTAATGTTGATTTAAAAAAGATCTCTCTTATTCACAAGCTATAGCTAGGAGACTTGTTCCATACTTTTGAAAGGAAGGAGATAATAGAAACCCATCAAAAGAGTGGAGAAGTGA
Source organism: Sequoiadendron giganteum (assembly GCA_007115665.2). Classification (NCBI taxonomy): domain Eukaryota; kingdom Viridiplantae; phylum Streptophyta; class Pinopsida; order Cupressales; family Cupressaceae; genus Sequoiadendron; species Sequoiadendron giganteum. The sequence continues at coordinate 79,613,377 of CM021109.1, forward strand.
TGGATGACACAGTCAAAGTGTTTCAAGAGATCATACCTGGATCACATGTCGATACCACACTCTCTGGTATTAAAAATTTTAAGCTTTTAATTGATTCATTCAAATCTTATGCATCTATACTTAAAGGAAGAAGTAGAAAAGGAAGTGGAAAAGAGATTGAGTGATAAGAAAATGATGGAGATGACAGATAAATGTGTTGCTATACACAAGATATTTTCTGAGTTATTGGAGGATGTTGAAGACTTTGTAGATGAGGCGAAGGCACCACTCCAATATGGCATGAAGTGGCCCAAAGCCACACAATTCATAAAGAAGGATATGGACTCTATTGAGTCACAAATTGATGCTACCTCCAGTGCATATGAACCAATTTTTGACCTCACCAGTGTCACAAGAAGTAAAATTGAAGATCTTCATAAGAAATGTTTGCAACTTCAAGCACAAAAAGAACATATCATACTACAATTTGGAGAGGTCATGGATCTAGTAAATCCCAAATTATTACTGGTTTCTAAGGCTCTTCTCAGTTCAGGCAAGACAAAAGGGATGAATCCACTACTTGCTTCACAAGAACAAGGAGAACTATTTTTGGAGTTTGAAATTGAGATCAGGCTACTTTCAGAGGCCAAACGAGAATGAGAAGATGGTAGAACAGCTTGGGAAGATCAGGTAAAGAAGTTGCAAGCATCAACCACTTGTGGTTGACTCATCTTTCATGTTTTTAGGTATTTTTTTGATTACTTGTATATATGCAAACATCTAGAGTTATATTTTAGTATCTTTTTTCTCTGATACATGACTCAGGGGGAGTCAATTCTTTTCACAACTATACACATATGACTACATCATGTAGGGATGGTTCCGATAATGGATCATAATAATGTATATAGGCACCCTTTGCCCTTGATGTCAAAGGGGGAGAGTTTTGGAGAGCATTTTTGGCATGTTACCATCAATGAAAAAGGGGGGTATTGTTAGAAGTTTGAGGAGATTTTCATTGATGATGCTAGTTGGAAACATGAGCATGGAGAATGTACATAGCAATGTATTATAGTGTTGTGATTGATGTCAAAATTGTTGTGGAATAATTTGATTAATCCTGACATGTTTTTAAGGTGTCAAAGAATTCATTTGTGCAAAGAGATTTTGTCTAAAAAATTAGTAGTATGAAAATTTGACTATGTCAAAACTACCAGTTCAGGGTTACAGTATATCAGTTTTGGGTTTGCACCACTCCGCAAAGGAAGATTTTTCTCTATGATTCTAACCTATTTTTTGTGGTTGTTAGAAGATTCTAAATCTAATATTTCATGTTGTTGGGTGAATTATTTTTGGAAATATGAATGATAGAGTCTGGTCTGGCATTTCATAATCATTTCTTGTACATTGTGTCGATGAGGGAGATTCCACACTTCTCCGTAAATGAGTCTTTATTGTTGTGATGTTGAAGATAATTTTCTAGATGTAAAATGAGTGTGAATTCCATATGGTATCATGTTTTGAGGTCTATGTGTTGCAAATTGGATAAATAGTTGAAGGATTTTTTATTTAGGTCCTATGATGTGCTGACCTAACACATTTGATGTGTATGCGAAGGATTAATGTGTGTTATGCTTTTATATGGGATCTATTTTAAGTCCATCCTGACCTATCTTAAGGAGTTTTGAATTTTGAAATGTGGCACAAAGTTTGGTTGAAATGTTTTGGGCCAACAAGTTGAAATTTGTGTGTTACATCCAATTAGGCCGACCTAATTGATGTTGCACTTGATGCGATATATATGCTAGATTTTTTTTAGTATTTTGAATGTAGAGAAATGATGTATGAAAGATGTGTGATGTGAATTTGGCAAGGGTAGAGATAAGTTGTAAATGTTGAAATTAGAGTTGTGCAAATGTAGAGCAGAGTAGAGCATTGATCCAGATCAGTGTGAAGATTGATATTATACTTCATTGGAACTATATTCCTTCATATTGTAGATGCTTTTGTAATAGTTCAAAATAGGCTATTAGACAACCCTTTTTCTTCTATTTTTTTCTCTGTGGATAGTGATTCCACTTGGACAGTGAATCCACTAGTAGTGAGCACTTCTATGATATACTATAACCGATTATAATATATTGTGAGCTAACCCTCACCGCGGTTTTTCCCATTTTGGGTTTTCCACATAAAAATCCTAGTGTTCATGTGTTATGTGATGTTGTGGATATTTTCATGCTTTATTTACTTATAAAAATTGAATATGCTTCAATAATTGGATAACTAATGTTTGAATGGTTTTATAGAATACTGATTCACCCTCCTCTCATATTTCTAAGTGTTCAATAGAACTCTAGAAATTAATGCATAGTATCATCTTCCTAGTCAATGGTAGATGCCTCATTAGTGGTATTTCTCTCTTTATTAGTTAAAAAGTGTCTATAGTTGCTCATATGTTATCCAATGAAATTCGACCTTTAATTGGAGCATTAAATTTGAACCATTAGATCAAACTAATCCTAGAAATTGATTGTACAAGTGAAAACTTTGTATTATCAAGTTGATTTGTATATGTACAATTGAAATTATTTGTAAGGGATAGGAAAAAATATTGGAAACATACTTTGTACTTTGTACTTGAGGTAATAAATTGATATTTTCTAAAATTTCATTATTTTCTCCTATTTTTCTCCAAATACCAAGTTGTTTACTTATATTTTCAATGACTATTTGTTAGATATTTGATGAGTTTGTAATGTTTTTTCACTAGTTTGAAGACCTATCTATCCGTTGTTGATGTTGAAACATGGGTAAAAGCTCAAATTATAGGCTTGCTTTCAAATTTAGGCATGGAGGAGAGTGTATCATATTTTGTGATGGCACCAATGAAAGGTGCTTGTTCAACCTTATTTTCTATGTCATCATCACAAACTATTAGAGAATTATCCTACAATATTTTAAAAAAATCATCAATTATGTTATCATCATGGAGATGATCAAAATGACTAGAACTAAAATGATTATCATCAAGCATAACTAATTCAATAGATGTAAATAATGAGTAAATATAAATAATTTTGTTGGTCTCAAGAATTTCATCTTTAGAAAATATAATATGGATTATATCATTAGCTTTGTAATAAAATTTTCTCTCTATTTTTTATGAACTTCATTTTATAGTCATCGAGGTCAACTAGAGTTTCAATGTGTTTAATCTGTACACCAGATTTTGTTAGGGTATGTGAAATTATAATTTCTATCCTAAGTTGATATTATGTGTCTCCACATTCTTTTGAAAATGTCCTAGAGGACATGAGAGGAAAATTATTTATTATTTAATTTTCTATGACAAATTGTAATTGCATTCATAGAGATGGACCCACTATGGTGATTGTTATAGAGCATCTTGGGAGAATATTCCTTTTGGGCATCCACTTTTTGGGTGGGGACCACCTAGAAGTGTATGACCTTGCTTGTTGTGCATGTCATCCTAGGTTGGGCGCCCAATTTTTCATATTCTAGGTATGAGCCATCAGAGAGTAATGGAGCACTCAATTATGACCAATTCTGATTGGTTATGGGTTAGGCACCCATGTGAAGGCCATGTGGGTATTTAATAATTTTCACCATGTTTATGGGTTTCCATTGGGATGGGTGTGGGTTTTTCTAGGTGGTTTTACTTGTTATTTCAGTATATCACAAGTGGTATTCTCTCCCACAAACTTCTATATATTGGAGCATTGAGGTGGTGGTTTCATAAGTTTGTTTGCAGGTTGATCGAGTAATGAAGTGCTGCAAAAATTCAGAGAGGAGTGTTGTACTGATGTACTTCATTTGAAGATTAATACAAGCATTGCATCTCTTTGGGTGTGGAGTTTTTTTTCTCAAGGGTCTCTCCATGTATATCTTGTGTCACTTGTGATTCTCAACTTGTGGTATTGATGTTTTGATTTCATTATTGGAATTGATAATCACATAAGTAATTGGTAATCTTGAATACATAATTTCATATTTACAAACGCATTCTTAAGTGCATATTGCTACAAGTTTCACCTTGATTTTCCAACAGATTCACCTAACTTAAATGGATGAAATGAGTTCATAATTTCATGTGTAGTGTTATCACCATATACATCAAGTGATTATGATTATATTTTAACAATAAGTTTGAGAATATTTTAAAATCTATGAATCTTATAAGATATCAAATTAGGAATGTGAAAATTTACATATTGATTACATTTATAAGCACATTGATTTCATTGATAAACATACATTTGATTTTGAATATATGATGATTATGGGTAAACTATATCGATTGATTTTATAGTTCATGAGGTATATAAGGATAAACCATGGTTGGAAATAATAAGGTAGATTAATTTTTGTGTGGTGTAATGAGTTAGAAAGTATCCAAAACTATATCCCTAAGGGATGAGTTATAGATGAACCAATATAACCATTTTATAAGCATTCTCATAATAAGATACGTGTTTTACTTTCCTCACAAGAATTCCAATCAAGGGATTCAATTCTCATAACTAAGAATATAAAATTAATAAATCATTAAATATATAATGAGAATGTAGGATACTATGCATCTTACAAAATATAAAATAAAAATCTTTGTTGGTCTCATCAGGCTTATATTTGTTACTTAAAACTACATGAAGAAATTTTTCAAATACATATTTTTTCTAAACTTGTTTATAAGAAATGTTTAAAAATCAACTCTATAAGAAAGGTTTAATTTCATTCTATAAGATGGAATGGAGTAATATACAAGAGAAATATTAGTGAATGAATCTAAAGAATAAAATTATTCTCTTTTAATGAGAGGGATTCTCTTGCCTTTTGATGAGATGACTCTTGTAAAAGTTTATATCACATGGTTGATCTATAGGCTAATGGTATTTATTTCATTTAAGGGTACATGCAATAAAAACTAAAGGGAAATAAAGGTAATATATATGGTATCCTTACATGTTTTGATTAGAAAATAAAATTTTATGAATTAGTTTCACTTCATTTGGTACCCATTTTCTGTATTCATCCTTCATATGCATGATTATGTAAATTTTTTTATAAAGATAAAGACATGTAACCAAATATTTAATTATTTTATATTATTCCATTTAATTAACAATAAAGATTAATTAATGGATCCTCAATAAAGATTAAGTTGGAAAAGCCTGATTTGACTGATAACACAAACAAAGACAGAGAAAAGGCCACTGACTTATGGACTGAGGAAGAAAAGAAATACATGGTGGACTGCCTCAAGAAAACAATTGAGGATCTACAACAATTTAAGAGTAACCATGATGGAAAGCTATATGTGATGGAGGAAAAGCTTTAAAACATAAAAGAGTCTATCCAGAAGGTGTTGGAAATGAGCCACGAGATCTTAAAATCCACCGCGAATACTATGAATATGATGGTTGAAATTTTGGAATATGCTTATCAAGTAAGGACTGTTGTGGATTTGGAAGTTGAAAAAGAACAAAGCTAGGCGAAGGGTGTTCGAACGAGCAAAAGAACTAGAGCGAACTTGAAGAGGAAGGCTGACAAGACCCCTGTTAACATCTAGAATATTAAGAAAGCAACTTTAAATATGAACAATCTAGAGCAGGAAGTGGCAGACATCCTGAGGAATTTGGCCTAGTGGCTAGACTTTCATGGGGTTTTTGCCAGTTTTTTGTTGTGCTTCCTTTGGGCTGGTTCTTTGTTATCTTCTTTATTGGAAGCTTTTTGTTCTTTGTTCTGAACTGTTTCTTGATATATCTTTCTTTTCTTTGTTGTTAAAGGGTTTTAGAACCCCTTGAAAACCTATTTTTTCCTTAATCAAAAACAATAAAGATTAATTATATTAAAAATATGGACATATTCTTGATTCAATTTTTTATTACACTAATGAAGATAAAATTGACATGTTAACATTCCATGATGATCCCGATTTCAACATTAGAGAAGACAAATCAATTGGATCAACTCATCAAGACAAGATTGAAATTTTTCCTAATCAGCCATTCTTCATAAACCATAGTCAACAAGGTGATCAACATGTGAGTATTCTGAAACTAGCTGTCAAATGAATATGATGATGAAGCTAAATGCAAGATGAACAAGTCACTTAATGGTTTCCCTAACAAACCAAGTTGAAGGTATTTCTATTCTAGAAGTTGAAAATTCTAATTCTCATAAATATTGGATAGGAAGGGTATTGCTAATGATGACATATTGACTGCCAATAATAAAATCCAGGTAAGTACTACATATGTTACCATTCAAATGAAAAATAAAGATGATTTTCTTAGTCAAATCAACTCAATGTTAGATTCTTATTTTTACTATGAGGATGAAATAATGATGATATTTAATATTTGGAAACTATTGATGATTTGAATAAAGAAGATATGATATATTATAACCTTTTATGTTTCTTTAAGTTTGATGATGAGTTCATTAGAAGCACTCTGGAACATATCCTGACATTATAAGCTTTTCTTGTGTTCTATATGAATTTGTAGCCATGCAAGTTTAGTGGATGAGGGTTGCACATACTTAAAACACATGAGTAACCCTTATTGCATTACATCTATAGTTGATCATTTCATTTTCATGGTTGACCTTCTTGTCTGGGTTAACTATCTTGAAGACACTCTACACTTTATCATTAAGATGTGAGTCAACCCTGTGGTGGTTGTGTGGATACATTCTCTGGGTGACTATAGATCACAAATCATTATAGGCTTAGGATTATCTACAACAACAATTCTTTTTTTATTTTGATCCTAAAAATGTTGTGACTTATGGTCTTCTCTCAAACAACTATGTAGAAGTGGGTAGGTCGAGTGAAGTTCAAATGACAAGGAAATGGATGAAAGATCGAGGAATTAAAAATATCCCTAGATGTAGTTGGATTGAAGGCCATAAAGTGGAACATGTTTTTTGTGTTAGGAGATAGATCACATCCACAAACACATGGGATCTATACAACAATAATTATTCTTCCTATTACATTTAAATTAGACTACTAACATTTTTAGGAGATAGGATTCTTTATCAATCTTAGTCTAATTTTAAACTCTCATTTCATATATATACATGTTCTCATATCATGCATATAAATGAAATTGGTATTTAGCAATTCAGACTTATTAAAAAAGCTATCAAACACTAAAGAAAACTATAAATCAAGTGAATATATATTCCTTTTTATATTATATGAAAACTTCTAGAAAACGATTCAACATTGAATGAAGCTATAGATCTTGTAAATGAATTTAATTTTCATCAAGACTCAATAGAATTTCCTTTAAGTCTTACTATTGAATACTCATTTCATTGATATACATATGGGAACATGTCTTTAACTCTATGTATTTGTATGTATTGGACCTTATGATTAACATACACATTATATTCAAGGCTTTGATGGAATCCTTGTAAGTTTATTTTTTTGTTTTCTTTAGTGTTGGATAGAATTTTCAGCAAGTCTTATTGTTGAATATCCATTTCATTGCATATACACATAAGCATGTACATGTATGTCTCTACCTATTTATATTTATATGTATAATATGTATAAAAATTAAGCCCTTAGAGTACATATGGTATGATTCAAGGCTTTTTTGGAATCCTTGTAAGTATGGTTTATAATTTTATTCAGTACTAGATAGAATTTCTTGCAAAGTCTTATTCCTAAAGACCCATTTCATTTATATGTCTAGATTTGTCTGCGTGAATAGTGTGTATGCACATTGGGACTTGCAATTAAATTATGCATAACATATTTGATAGAATCCTTGTTAGTTTGGTTTTTGAAGATTGATATATATAAACACATCATGTACATTTCTACATATACAATCTATATACACATTAAATTGTATGTATATACTTATAGTTTTCTTCAAGGAATTATAGGATTATCTGCAAGAATGATTCCTTATTATTTAGTTCCTTGATATTCCATAAAAGAGGCAACTATTCAAAAGTGGAGGGGGTGATACACCTTGTTGAAAAATATGTAATGTAAGAGGAAAATAATGCCCTTGTGTATATTGTGAATCTCACTTGGCTAGGGAGAGAATATAGTTTAGTAGGCTTGATAGGACATTGTGCCTACTTTTTGAATACCCATTTGATTTAAAATGTAAATCCGCATCTACATGCATGTGCACACACATTGGGTCCTATGGTTTGTTCGGACTAATTTGTTTGGTAGAAATCATTGTAATTTTGGTTTCTAAATACATATTTCATTGATAGGCATATAACACTAGTGATAGGCTATCATTAGGTCTCATTATTGACTGGGCAGTGTTCAAGGCTATTTTCAATAGAAGGTGACTCGACTATCTCTCTTAGATTTTCTATATTTTTAGAGCAACTGGAATTAATTTTAACCTAATGCCATTTAACTAATTAACTGGAAAAGAATTTATCTAAAAAGTTGGAAAGTATTTAAACTAGAAAGCATGTTAACTAAACTAGTGAACACAAAAAAAACTAAACTAGGAAGAATGTAAACTACAAAAGTAGAAAAACTTGTAAACAATCCATGAAACATCTAATTAATAACAGTAATAGTTTTAATAGTTAATTGAAAGCAACTACAAAATGAAACACAATGGGAGCTTCAAAACTTTAGACTCTAAGACGATAAACTTAATTACTATCTACTAAATTAACATGAAAAATGACTATACTCATAATTATTATCCATGCAATAAAAATGACCTAATTCTTAAAAGGAAAGTACTCGTCTATTTAGTCTAACACCCCTTGAGTGGCCAACTCTCGGGTTCCTAAGTCCTTAGGTCACATGCACAAGGTAATCGAAAGCTCTCCCATTAAAAATAATCTTTATCCATAATTTCAACAACTCAGAGATTGATATGCAATAGTTTCTTTATTCATATATATTCAGAAAGTATGTCGATAGCATAATAGTACTATTTTTCCTCCTCTTTACTTCTGGAGATTATATATTCATAAAGAGCTTCTAACTAAATCCTATATTTCATATGGTTTAGATTACCGTTGAAAGAGTCTATAATAGATTTTGAATAAACTTTATGTCTTTAAATTCCCATTACATTAACATTAAAGAGGCTTGAATTGATCCATGAAGTCTTTAAACTTTAAAACATAATAGAAATTTAACTAAAAGAAACTATGATTTTGGTCCATCATCCTAAAGTTCTAGAGCATGTTCCCAATGCATGTCTTTAATTTGTTCTGGAGCTCGTGCCGGTTGAACGCTTTTGACTGTTGTATGATGACCAATTATTATCCTAAAAAACACTTAAAACTACCCATTAGATTTGCATTGGCAAGATACTTCAATAAATCACAAGAAATAAAGTTTGTACTATTTTTCTCAAAAGATAAGCAATTATTATGCCTAAAGTTTAATTAATTGGCAGAGAATAAGTATTTTTCATATATGAGGAAGGGTTTTATTATGTTATCATGATGATGTTATTTTTACCTCATCACTACCTCCCCTTCCTAATTTATGGCAGATCCTCTTGCCCTCCTTCTCTGTTCAATTCTTCATATTTAGCACTAATATCATACAGATCATCTGTTGTTTTATCAAACTCCTCAAGTTCATATAGGAAGCCTTGATGATAAGTAACTCTCATTTTCCACATGTTGAAGACTCCATTATCCTGATCTGTATTAATATGAAAAGTAGGCTGTGGTGAAAGCAACAGGGGAGGTCTGTAACTCATCCCCATCCAATCTGTTATGAGATATTTTAAGATTTTGGCCAAGGCATCTGCTCTTCTGTAGGACCATTTGATGTTAAGAGGGAAGATCACTTCTCTTTTCTTCAAGTATACTAGTAGTGGGGTGTATCTCTCCTCACAGGCATTCCAAACCTTACCAATCAATTTTGGTCCCTATTCCATGAAATGATTGTAACATAGTCAAAGGTTTTCATTATATCTTTGATTCATAGTTGCTTCAGTTTTAACAGCCAAAAAGTATGCTTTGAAAGCTACAGGTTTCCTATTGGGATGTCTCATTTGAAGACCTACATTCTTCTCTTCTTGAGAGTATTTTTTAGAGTGCTCTTGCCAATGAATTTGATTATGCGTAGTAGATAACAAAGATCTCAATTGCACCTCTCCAAGAAAAATATTAATAAAGAAATCAGTATGTGTTTCCATCAGTAAATTGTGAACAAAGAATTCACATAACATATCTTGCTACTCAGGAGTTGATTCTAAAAATACTTTAACAAATTCACGGTCATTAGGGTCATGTGGCTAGTTATGATAGATTCTTTGTAATTTCCATCTTAATAATTTTGCATTTAAAAACATAGCATATAGCCTTGATGGTCTCCTACATGCTAATAGAAATTCTCCTATTTGACATGCATCTTGTTTTGCCCTATAGACCCTATCAAATGACTCTTTGAGCAATACCAACTCCTTTTTCAACCCGATATTCTCAATCCTAGCATCCCTCAAGAAATAGCATCTTTCCATCCACTTCATCAATAATGGGGGAATTCAGACTTGAAACCATTCCATTACGGTTGTCTCAGTCTGAGTTCCCTTTGATTCCATTATTGGTTTATTGGTGCTTTCTTGCAAATCTTGTTCCAGTTCCACAATCTTACTGAGAGAAACATTTAGTTCTTCACTTTGTTTGTTCTTTTCCTCCTCAAAAGCTTGAAATAACTGCATAAAATTATTTCTCAAACTTTCAATCTATTTATCCTTATCAAACAGATTAATATTATATATCTTATTCTCTTGATTCCATCTTTGAATTTATATCTACAATTCATTAACAAATGCATCCTTCTTTTCTATCTACAATTTCAATTTTTGAATCTCCTGATCCCTTTTTCCTATCATAACAATGTGTACTGCTATTTCCTATTAGTGTTGTACAATATGTTCTTCATTTTTTTGCAATTGATTTCTTAACTTATCAATTTCCACTTTCATTTTTTCTAAATCTACATTAACACTATCATTTTCAGTTGTTTCAATGACTTTGTTTACAATAGGAGACAGGTTTTCTAAAACATTATCTTCAACCTCCATAAAAGGTGGAGAGTGTTCTCTCTCTTCTTCCTGTATTTCTTCAGCAGGGGCTTCTTCCTCTTGTACTATTTATTCTTCTTCTACTCCTGGAGATTGATAAACTTGCTCCCTTGTTTCCATTATTTCCACATTATCAGCGGGGTCCTCAGTTCTTATTGACTTTTCCTATTTTCTAGACTCCTTTTTCTTCGAAACACTCCCTATGTCTTGAACTAGGGTTTTTGTAGACTTAGAGGATAATCTCTTGCTTCTCCTCAAGGGAGGAGTGTTCTAAAAAGTAATGGTTGACATTCTTTTCCTCTTCCTAGAGGGAACTCTTTCTACATCTGCATGAATAATTTCAACATCCCCTGACTCGTCTGAGGTTCTCAATTCTTTGGCTAGAGGTTCTAGCGCTTCATCACTGGGTGTTGTGGGAATTTGAGCTTCAGGAGCTCTTGAGGCCTCAGGGGAAGTTCCTCCAGAAGGTGAAGCAATTCATTTGGACGATTCCCCTTCTTCTAATTTTCTTTTAGGCACATATTTTTCAAATTTTTGGAGAAATTTCTCCCACTTACTTTCAAGTTTCTTTCAGAAACGATATTTACAGATTAATTGAATTAACCCATGGTGTTTCAATGGACCTTAACCAACTTCATATCTTTCTATGGGGGAGATGACATATTCACTCAAAAATTCAAGCAAATTGACCCTAAGAGTAGGGTCTTCTTTCCCATGATGCAAGTGTATAAGCATATGAAATGCAAGTCCTATCACAGTAGTAAGTTGGCCTTCACAAGTAAAATATTTTATGATCCATGCAATAGTTGTTCCCCAGGGTTCTAATATGGAGGTTCTTTGAAACCCTTTGTTATGTCCTCTAGTACTGATAACTATCATGGGTTGAGGGTCTCTCTCTCTAAGAAACAATTCTTATAACTTTTGATATGTAATTTGAGAAGTTTTAGATAATTTAATACCAGAATTATCTAAACCAAAGAGGCAAGAAATAACTTTCACACTCACCTAAAAATGCTTCCCATGTAGTATCGCCTGGCCATTGGAATAATTTTCTACAAATGCATTCACCAACTGCTCATTATATCCCTCAAAAATTTTAATAAAATCCAACCATCCCACTTCCTGAAACAAACTGGAAATGTTGCCTAATCCTAGTAATTTATCTGTTGAGGCTGACTCTGATTTCTTCTTCGCACCCCACATTTTTTGTCTCTGCTCTTTCAATTTTGCTGAGAAATTTCAAAGTACAAGAAGCTTGTGCACAATTATTTTGAGGATATAATCGAGGAACGATTATTTATTTATCTTTGTTTAAAAAACTTACTATGCAATGATGATAATTTGCATGGAGGAGTTCAAAAAGAGTGTCGTACTACCAGTTAATCAATTAGTGGCTCAAGTTATTAAATTAGGAAGGGAGAAACTCGTGCCAATTAATTACACCTTATTCAAAAATAACTACTTATTTAAGAGAAAATTTATACTTACTTACATTATGTGATCACTTGAATACTACGTACCTTTGTTGATTTAACAAGATGACGAAATGGTATCGGTTAAGGTGGTGGCATATTTATTATGACATGAGTGAGGTAGCTTGTGAATGATGAAGTCATGAATGAAGACTGGATGTCATAATGGGTTTTATTTATGATGGAAAAATGGCATGAGTTAGAATAACCGCACTAAGCATGGATGCCGAAGTGATAACTTAAAAAGGAGGCATGTGTACATGGGTTCGAAAAATCAAAGCATCGGAAAGAAATTTAAATTTTATGGAAAAGGCGGGCAGAATGGAAATGGATAAGTTCCAGAGCACACTTATGAGAAGGTGATCAAAACAAGTGAATGAGTTATGGAGCATGCTTGAAGCATATTATCAAAAAGAAGAAGGTGGATAAGTTCTAGAGCATCGTCGAAAGATGCAACCGACGCAATAACCAAAGATAAGGTTCTGAAGCATTATAAAAAGATGCAGCCAGAGCAGCAACTGAAGGAAGGTTCTAGAGCATCATCGAAAGACGTAGCTAGAGCAACAATTGAAGGAAGGTTTTGGAGCATCGTCGAAAGATGCAGCCGGAGTAGCAACTGAAGGAAGGTTCTAGAGCACCGTCGAAAGATGCAACCGAAAAGAAGAAAAATGGATATATGAGTGAACTTGAACTTTTGGAGAATTTTTCGACCAATCACCATTCTACAGGAACAAAATGCATGATGTGATGAGTTGAAATACAAGTCCTGAGCACCACCATAATCGAGCTCATAAGTTCTGGAGCACCACCACAATCGAAGGTAAGTTCCAGAGCACCACCACAATCAAGCTAGCAAGTTCCGGAGCATCATAGCAAGGTACTCCAAAAGTTGTTTTTGATTTATAGTAAAGTCCTACAAAATGAAAAAAATATTTCTCCAAGTCCAATGAAATAGGAATTAATGAAGAATTATTTGTAACAAATTTGTATACATGCCTTTTTATTACAATTTTTCATATATTTATACGATAATTTTTTTTAAAATATGCAATATTTATATTGACTCTGTCGAGGCAGAGTCAATGCATTGGATTTTCCCTTGCATTTCTACCAATTTTGTAAATTCCTCTTTGTTGACAGGTTTATGGTAGATACGTAGGAGGTGACCATTTACCAAGAGAGTTTGTGTATCACCATCAATAGGTTTCAACTAAACTATGTCATTTGAAAACACTTCAAAAATTTCATATGGACCCAGCCAATGAGTTCTGAGTTTTCCTTGGTGGTCTTTATATCTAGAATCAAATAGCAAGACCCAGTCATCATTATGGAACTCTCTTTCTTTAATGTTCTTGTCATGTCAAACCTTCCATTGTTGTTGAACTAGCTCAGTTTGATGGATAACATCCAAACGAAGCTCATCCAACTCGTTTAGTTGTAAAACTCACTCCACTTGGGCTCATTTCAGATCTAGGCCCAACTCCATAGCTGTTCTTAGAGTTTGGAGTTCAAACTCAATGGGAAAGAGAGGTTTCTTCCCAAAAAAAAGCTCATAGGGGCTAAACCTAGTTGTGGATTTCCATGTTGTATTGTATGCCCAAATGGCTTTAGGTAATTTCCTATCCCAATCTCTCCTCCCTGAAGAAACCATTTTTGTCAATATGTTCTCTAGCTCCCTATTAGTCATCTCCACTTGACCGTTTTCCTAAGGGTGATAAGGAGATGAGTTCTTATGACTCACTTGAAAATGGTTCATGAATGCCAGGAGAAATTTAGACATGAATTGGGGTCCCTAGTCTGTAACAATGGTTCTGGGAGCTCCAAACCTCAGAAAGATCTTATTGTAGAGGAAGTCAATGACTTCTTCCTCTCTAGCAACTCGTAGGGTTTGAACTTCTACACATTTAGTCAAGTAATTAGTGCAAACCAGTTTGTATTCTTTCCCTTGAGAGGAAGGATCTATGGGACCGATAAAATCGTGTCCCTATTTCTCGAATGGTTCAAGGACTACTTGTGGCTGCAAAGGCATTTCTATAGAAGTTGTTGGTCTTCCTATCCTTTGGCATTCATCACAATGATGAACATACTTTTTAACATCTTTATGCATTGAAGGCCAATAATATCTAGCACCCAAGATCTTATGAGAAGTTCTCTTTGCAAAATAATGACCCCTAGAAGGATCATCGTGGCAGGCCCTAAGGATACTGTACATTTCATCTGCCTTGACACATCATCTCAAGACCATGCCAAGGCCACAACGAAATAGTGTCCCATTAATCCATTTAAATGGGACACTCTCTCTAACAAGTCACTTCCTCTGTTTTGATGTAAACCTAGGTAGTACTTTTGAAGTGGCTAAATAATTGGCAATGTCAGCGAACCAAGGGGCCTTTGTAGAGATAGAAAATAGATTTTTATCTAGAAACTCATCTTGTACAAGTGCACAGTCCCCACCTTCTTGTTTAATTAGAGACAAAAAGTCTACTACTACATTAAATTTCCTTGGCTTGTCAATTATTGTTACATTGAACTCCTGAAGGAGTAGTAACCACCTAATTATCTGTCCATTTACTACAGGTTTATTCATCAGATATTTAACAGTTGAATGGTCTGTATAAATAGTAACTTTGTATCTTGTAATGTAATGGCAAAACTTTTTAATGGCATGTACCACAACCAAGAATTATTTTTCTGTTGTCGCGTAGTTTCTCTCAGCAGACATCAAGTTTTTACTAATAAAATAGATGGTATATTTTCCCCCATTCTCATCTTCTTGCCCTAATACTGCACCAATTACATCATCTGAAGCATCAACATAAATGTGGAATGAAATATTCCAATTTGTCCCATGCAATATGGGAGAAAAGATAAGTTTCTCCTTCATTGTTTCAAATGATAGTTGACACTCAGGTGTGCAGTTAAACTCCATGTCTTTCTGGAGAAGGGAAAACATAGGGGCCACTATCTTACTGAAGCTTTCTATAAACCTTTTTATAGTATCTAGCATGCCCAAGAAAAATTCTAACATCTGTTTGCGTCTGAGGAGTAGTCAGTTGTTGAATGACTTCAATTTTCTTAGGATCAACCTTAATTCCTTCGAAAGAGATATGATGACCTAAGACTATTCCTTGTTCCACCATTATCAAACACTTTTCATGGTTAAGGGATAATCAGTGATCCTCGCATCTCTCTAAAAACCTATCTAAGTTTTGAAGGGCTTCACCATAGGTTGACCCATAGACAATGAAGTCATCCATGTAGAGTTCTATGCAATCATTGACAAGCTCAGCAAATTTAGCCAAAATGGCTCTTTGGAAAGTTGCAGGGGCATTACAAAGTCCAAAGGGAAGAACATGATATTTAAATTTCCCCCATGGACAAGTAAACATCATCTTATCCTGGTCTTCTAGTGCTACTTGAATCTAGTTGTAACCACTAAATCCATCTAAAAAGGAGAAATATTTCCTCCCAGCCAAATTTTCCAGAGCCTAGTCTACAAATGGTATGGGAAAATAATCTTGATGAATGGATTTGTTAATTTCTCTATAATCCATGCATATTATCCACTTTCCATTTTTCTTTGGCACTACAACAGGAGGTGAAACCCACTTATTGTCGAAAATGGGATAAATAAATCCCGCACAAAGGATTTTCTCAATTTCAATTTTGACAATATCTTTAATGTAGGATTGAGTCTCCTTTGTGGATGACGTACTAGCCTTATATTAGGATTAGTACAAATTTGATGTGTAAAAACACTTGGGTGAATTCCCCTCATGTATGTATAGTCCCAAGAAAAGGATTTAGACCTTTTTAACAAAACATTAAATAATTTATCCTCTTTTGATTCTATCAGCCAACTATTGATGTTCAAGGTTTCTCCCGATAGTAGCATGATTGTTTTTGTTCCTAGATGGGTGGAAGTGACAATATGTATTGGTCATAACAAGGTATTGAGAGGATAGCTATGAGGTATAATTCGATGAAATCTAGCAATATCCTCAAGAAAATGGTTAGTTTTGGGAATCATATTGGCCAAAGGACAAGGCATTCCCATAGTAGTATAATTTTGTTCAATCCCATGTACATCGATTGGTTGTCCTAAAATTTCTGGTGCATCCACCATTTCCTCATCACATGAGCCTATGGCAAGGTGTGCTATATCATTTACTAACTCATCCTCTAATTCTTTGCCATGTTGTTTAATAACTACCATGGCTAATGAGGCCAAACTATCTTAACCATTAGACTCTTCTGGTTCATCAACCCAAACTTTGTTATATTCGGTGGGTTTAGCAAGAGGGTACAAGAATAAACATTTACTGTCTAAACCATTTGAAATGGTCATTCCTCCCTCTTTATAGTCGATTTTAGCTGTGATAGTGTCCAACCATGGTCTACTGAGAATTATTGGATAACTGTCTTTGGGTGTGAGTGATTGAATCACCTAGAAGTCCATTGGATATTCCCATCCATCAACTTTGACAAGAACGTTTTCAATAACACCCTTGGGAATGGCTATGGTATGGTTTTCCATTTGTAAGACTGTAGTTGTGGGATGTAAATTAGTGAGACCTAATTTTTGCATCACATCCACATTCATTATGTTAATGGTTGCTCCTAAATACACTAATGCATTAGGTATTGCTACCTCATTAATCATGACAGTTATCAGTGGACTACCAGGATCATCATATTTTGGAGCAATGGTCTTTCCAGACAAAAATTCAGCTAAATAACCATCGATGTGCACAGTATTTATTCTCTTTGGTTTCCTCCCTAGAGTTTTAATGCGCAGTTGTTTTATCATCTGGTTCAACTCCGGAATCTCCTTAATTGCTTGCAGCAAGGGAACCTCTATTTGTAGTTGTTTGAATTCTTGTATTAACACAATTTCAGAGGCCAAAGGCATTTTCAAAGTATCTTTTGAAATGGTTGGTTTCAGATGCTTCAGAAATGGTGCTTGAGTTTTCTCTTTTGGGGTGGTATCCTTCGTAAGATCAATTGAAGATTGACCTCCCTCCTCCTGAGGTAAGTCGAAAGCTCTCGCTAACCATGGTGGTGGAGTGATGTTTGTGGCAATAGTATGGTTGGGGTCTATAGGTGAAGTGGCCTTTTCAGGAGTTTTGGGAGTAGGTTCATCCATAATTTCTTTAATGTTTGGTGGTTGAAGTGTTCTACCAGAGTGCAACTGAACATTTCTGCAATGTATGATATTAAGTCTGGTAACATTATCATGTTCAGTGGAGTATACCAAAGTATTTTGTCAATTATTCGTAGGATTGGGAAGTGGTTGCGCCATAAGTTGGGGTTGATTTATCTGTTCACCCTGTGGAGGGTTCTGGAGTGGCGGTAGTATATTTTGTTGTTGATTCCTCCAAGGGCCAGTATAGAATTGATTTTGTCCCTGGTTCTATTAAGGAGCACTATGTTGTGGATACCACTGTTGTTGAGTTTGGTTTGGCCACTGTTGAGTTCCCCATGATTGGTTCACCCATTCAAGGGACCCCCAATAGGGAGCTCCCTAATTAGGTTGTTGAGGTGGTGGTTGAGGCCAAGATGGAGCCCATTGATTATTAGCCCAGTTTTTTTGGGGTCTCCAAGTAGGATTGGAATTTTTCCCATAAGAAAAATTCCCTCCTTAGCATTGATTTGCCACATTAATTTCTTCCTGAACCTGTGCAATCCTTTACTTGGAATTTTTGAGGTCAGTAAGAAGCTCACACTGGTTTATAGAATGATTTTTCTCACAAGGTTGACAAACAGGAGCCTTGTCTAGCGGACATTCTCTCAAAAGATGTTTATTTTGACATCATGGATATTAAATGGACAAAGTCTCAATATTGTGGGTCTTAGATTGTATGTCATCCAATGTAGTGTTTAGTTGAATAAGTATGTCCATTTTGAGGTTCGTTATTTCTTCTCGGAGCTTGCCTATTTCGTTAGACCCTTTAAAAAGAGTAGTTTTATGGATTCATCCTTGAGTACGTGAGAAATTCTGACACAACTTGCATATGTCATCAACGCCTAACTGAGACACGTCTCCTTTTCTCATTAGATCAAAACTTCTTCTTGCATCCTCATCGAGTCTCTTAAGAAGTATAGTCTTGATAATTTCAAAACTAATGGCCTCTTCTCCATATCATCTAGACAAGAAAAGAAACCTATCTAGATAATTCTCTAGACTCTCATCCTCATTTTTCCTAAGTTTAAATAGCTCCTCGTTACGATCACTCACCCTAAAATAGCTCTAGTATTTTTCCAGAAAAGTAGTCTCCATGTCATCCCAAGACATAATAGACCCAGCAACTAATCCCATAAACCAACGCATGGTCGTGTCCTAAAAAGTAGAAGGAAACAATTTCGGTTTTTGGTTATCATTTTTAGAGTCATAAGTTTGGCAAAGGACCTTAAATTTTAAAAAAAAACTAGTCTGGGTCTTCCAAGGACAAACCTCAGAAGGTTGGCAGGAAAGCTGGAGAGATGTTTTTCATCGTAGTTTTATCATCTCCATCCAGACTAATAGGATAAGTGAACGTTCATGGTGCTAGATGATCATTATTATTATAGTTAGCATCATTTCGGTTAGCTTTAGCCCTACGATCACCCATGATGTTCAGAGGAATGTGTTCCTCCTAGATAATTTCCTCAAGGACGGGTTGTTCTACTGGATGATCTTAAGGAAAATAGTGGAAATTCTTTGGTGGATTAGGCTCAAGTAAGTCTTCAAAAAAGTGGTCTTCTAAGCCCTGGTCCTCCCTATGTATGATTGTAATTTATTTTGGGGGGTATTTGGTATAAATCTTCCATGAGGGCCTATTTTCCCGACCATGCAAAAAAGGAAGCCAAAGGGTATTTTAGGCCTAAAAGAGGTATTTAAGGTATCTCCTACTAACACTCAAGAAAGAAAGTTGTCCCTGACAATGGTGCCAAAAAGTGATAGGTTTTTGTTAGGTCCCATTACTTTAGAAGATAAAACATCAATATATTGATTGGGTAGTGTTCCAGGCTATTTGCAATAGAAGGTGACTCGACTATCTCTCTTAGATTTTTTGTATTTTTAGAGCAACTAGAATTAATTTTAACCTAAGGCCATTTAACTAATCAGCTGGAAAAGAATTTATCTAAAAAGGTGGAAATTATTTAAACTAGAAAGCACAAAATAATTAATCTAGAAAGCATGATAACTAAACTAGTGAACACAAAAATAACTAAACTAAGAAGAATGTAAACTACAAAAGTAGAAAAAATTACAAACTGTAGACATGGAAAATATACAGATTGATCTTACAAATTTGATCCTGATTTTACTAACATCACTTCTTCCTGAATCACCCCCTTTACTAATCAATTTAATTGAATAATCTTTATTTGGTTAAATTCATCATATTTCCTCTCTTAATGAAATAAATCAAATTTATCTGATTAAGTCACCCACTTCTATTAATTAAATAAATTATTTTATTTTATTAATCTGATAATCTCTCTTATAATTAAATAATTCATTTTATTTAGTTACTCCCTAAAGTCATCTCCTTTAAATTAAATAAATTAATCTTTATTTGATTTAAAACTAACACCACTTTTCTTAGTTAAATAAAGCAATCTTCATTTAATTAAATCTAAATCCATTATTCATCTCATTTTGATTTATTTAAATCCTAAAATCTAAATCAAATTGTCAAATCAGCTAATCTTCATTTAAATTAATCAAATCTTAATTAATGCTAATCCTAATCTATCAAATCCTTTAGATTTTCCATCTTGCACGATAAATCATTTTATTTGATTTATTAATTCCTTTATTTTCTCTCAACTTGGCATCAATGAGGGAATATTCCTCAAATTTGAAAATCCCTCCAAAAGGGTTGAGTACATCCAACAAGGCATTAAAGGCCTCTCACATGTCCTCTGCCTTGAGCCAAGTGGCATTTACTCCATTCTTCTCTCCCTCCAACTTGTCATTTCAAACAATTTCAAATTCCACCTAACCATATTTATGTGCACATTCATCAAAATGTACTCACTCCTCCTCCAATCACATGTGGACAAGTGGCCTTCTCTCATTGGTTGGTCTGTTATCCCACATTCATCCATTTTGCATCTTCTTCCATCATTCTCTCCTAATTATAGGAGACTCTTATTTGAATTTTGGATCCACAACTTATGCAATATCATTATCTTCAAAGTATTCATAAGCATCTTCATCCATCCTTAGGCATTTTTCATCAAATTTCATATCCTCATAGCTAGGTCATGGAGAAATTTCATCAAGGAGCATACCATTGATCATCAAGCTTAAAAGGAATTGGAAAAGGGCCATTTTCCACATCAAAATGGCACCAATTCCCCCATGGGATTGAGAGTTTGCTCATTGGAATAGGATTTGATAGCTTTCATTGTTTTGTTCTTCATTTATTTCCTATTTTTATGTTTCAAACTAATTTCATGGGGAATGTTGATCTAACTTGCATAATGATCTAATTGTGTGTTTATTCTCTTGTGTTTATGCAGGTATAGGTTCACCATTCACATTTTGGTGCTAGAAGGAGGGCGAATCTGGAGAAATTCATCACGTTTTTCTAAAAAAATTATGGTTTCTATTTTTTTGTGTCTATAGGAAACTCCGCCACTATCAGTCCAGCAGCACTACATTGCGCTTCTAAACTCTAAACAACGTCGCTGAAGTCTTCCCACCTAGAAAATTTGAATTTCTAACTTCGACACTGGCTTCCAAATTCTAAATTGCGTCATTGGTTGAAATTGCGCCACAATCACGCTCACTGTTTTTGTGCAGAGCACTGTTGTCAATCCCAAGCGGCACTATATAGCGCTATTGACCTTCTCAAACTATGTTGCACCCGTGAATTGCACTACTAAAGTAGGGTAAAAAGTAGATTTCATATTATTTTTAACATTTTCTTTTTCACTTTGTTTGTTTTTGACTTCTAACTGGTTTTTTAGCCTTTTCTTTTGCAGTATTAACTAGTTTTTGTAGGTTGACTTGATCAAAGGTGAAGAAAGGAAACAAAGACCAAGAGTTCTCTATGATATCATTATCTCATTGTATCAAGTGTTTTTAAACACTTTGGGGAAAAATTATAATTCTCTTTCTAAGGATTTGTCATCTTTCTTGCTTTTAGGATTCAAAAATTTCGTTTGGGCCTAAAAAGAACAAAACAAAGAGGATTAAAAAGAACCATAGGAAAACTCACTATATTTTGTTTTGGGACTTAATAAATGAACAAATAAATCTCACACTTCAATATTGGTTCTTAAAAATAGTTCATACCATTGCTTTGTGGTTAAAAAGAACATGTGTACTCTTTGTTTTGTAATATTTTTTACAAGGTAATGTCATTAAAAAGACGTATGCATTTCTCTCACGCCTCACGATGATCTTGACAACCAAAATTATTTTTTTGATATTAGGTTGTATAAGTGATTACCTTCACACTTTAATTTGGATTCTTAAAATTGAACAAACCTTGCGAGTGTGAAGAAAAGGTATTGTGTGTGCTCCCACCTAAATGTGTTAGGTGGTTGAACTATAAATACACTCCTTCGCTATTTTTCACCCTTAGAGAGCTTGTCTTGGTGGGGAAAATTACTCACCCCAAGGGAACGACTCAAACCGGTAATGAGCTAAACACAAAGCTTCTCCCAACCGGTATATAAATTTGAATGTTGAGGAAATCTCATCATTATAGGAACTCCTATGGACAAGTAGGTGATACTCTTTGTATGAGTTGATCTTTCCTCTCATGTGGCTTTCTAAATGGGTGCCTTGATTAAGAGCCAAATTTGTGTAAAATCCAAAAACCTTATCTATTTGTTGATGCAAGAATGATTGTTCTAAAGCCATCCCAAATTTTTACAGCTCTTGATGAAGATGAGAAGTATTCCATGGGAGTTTCATGGGAACTAGTGCTTGGCTGACCCAAGAAGCGAGCGCACTATAAGGGGGATCCTATGTGGTCAAGCATATAATCACCCACTAAGGGTAAGTGTAGCTAGATTTATCCAAGTGGGAACTCAACAAATATTGCCTTATTTTATCATAGGATTGTGCATCACTCTGAAATCAAAATACTTTGCTTAGATCTAAAACGCTTGAAAACAAACATTCACCAAATCTCCAAAATTTCAAACCCTTTAGGGGGAACAAATACCTTTGACAAATCCAAGTGCTCTTGCTTACCCTAGGGATTTCATCCTTAGAGGCTTCTAAGTATTTGGATTTATATCATAATTTGTTCTCACTAAAGTCAACATTAAGGAACTTTTGCCTTAATTTCTTTGATTCCCACATAATGGAACTTGTGGGATGAGAAGAAGTTAGGACATTAGACATTTAGTTTGAAAAGATAATCAAGAATTGTTTCTGGTAAAAGGAAGTCATTAAGAAAATCTAAGAAATAATTGAACCCCACACATGTGCTCTTCCAAATGATTTCCCGAAAGATCAAAATCCAAAGGTCTGAGTCAAAAATCTCACAAGAAATAATTTTCTATGCTTTACGAATTTAGAGAAAGATTGACTTTCAACTTTTACAAACATGCATCAGAGAACAATCCAAATTTGTATGAATTTTACTGTCAGCAAAATCCAAGTCTCTTTCAAAAGTTTTATTTTCTCACATAGGGAGTACCAAGCATGTTCTTCAATACTGAGGTCTTGTAGAAAGGAGTTCTATCTAGGTCTAATCTAGGATCAAAGTCATCATTCTCATCCATCCCTCAAACATTAAATCAAAATCATCTCATCAAAAACTCTTGGAAATCTTGAAAAAATCATCCATGCTAGACTTTTGGCAAATCCAAATCATCTTGTTTGGTTAGATATGTGTAAATGAATCCTTCTCCATGTATTTGATCAAATTATCAATCCATGTGAACAAGTCTACCTCTTGATAACATCCAACATCTTGAGGCTTATAATTTCATTATCCAAAAGCAAAATCAATCAAAATCATCGTGTTTGACTAGGGGTGTATAGATGAATCCTTCTTTACATGCTTAGTCAAATTATCATCTTGTGTACAAATCTACTCTAAGGCAACATCCAACCTCTTAGATTTTATGAGTTCACTATCCAAATCAAAATCCAATCAAGCCAAGGTCAAAATCAAATCAAGTCAAACCAAATCAAATAAAGTCCTAAAGTCTAGTATCTCCTTCAAGATTTCTCAAGAGTTCAATCATTCGCATCACCCATCTTATGTTTGTCTCATCATCACATTTGATCCTTAATCATCCTATTTTTTCTCTTTTGTGCCTAAAGTTAGATCAATATAAAAAATTAGAGGTTCATCTCACATATTCTTGAAAATTGATCCCTATTTTATGGTGTAAACTAGATCACAACACAACAATAACATGAAAACCAACAAAGAAACATCAACTTTGAGTGATTTAAGCCAAACCGCTCCTGAAATGAATCCCATTGGATCGAGGAATCCCCTAAGAAATCTTCCTCTATCATCACAAAATCCTCAAGAGGAGGGTCAAGTAGAGGACATCACCAATAATGTCTTAGGGATGACACAAGATGAAATCCTTGAAATGCTGCAAAATCCCAAAAATCGCAGAATTTTCAATGCCATGATGAGGCTCAATCCCTCCCAATACATGCTTGAGTTGGTGAAAGAAGGGGCTAAACTCCCTTTTGATTTTGATGTAAGCACTATTGTGCAGAAGCCTCTTGGGATCATGCCTCCAATCCCACTTACACCTCCATATCAAAGCATCACCCAAAGCATCCCGCAAATCACATCATCCATTTCTCCAACTCCACCAATTGTCAACAAGGGAAGCTCATTGCTTCATGCACTTCAAGGCCATCTCCTTATGAAAAACCAATATTTGGATGCAAACACTATATTGGGCCAATCCGTCCCATTGAATCCATTGCACCCATATTTTCCTCTTGCATTTCCTACCCATCCATCCTCTTTTTACGCAACATCAGTTTATCCTCTC
The DNA here is from genome assembly GCA_007115665.2 of Sequoiadendron giganteum. Lineage (NCBI taxonomy): Eukaryota > Viridiplantae > Streptophyta > Pinopsida > Cupressales > Cupressaceae > Sequoiadendron > Sequoiadendron giganteum. The sequence goes on from CM021109.1 coordinate 79,637,888, forward strand.
AACACACGAAGCTCTCTCCCCATGACCTCATAAGGAGAAGGTGAATTATTTGGAGCAGGGGACTCTTCGATCCCTCATCATCATTGTCATCTCTTCAAGGGAATTTATTGTCATTTTTCCACCATTTTCGCCTTCGCTATTAACATCTGCATCACCCCTTAGGTTGGGCCTTCCCCCTTTACCCGCCATCAATCAGAAAAATCTGAGACATCCCCAAATCATAAATCAAAACATCATACCGAATCCTCCCATCTTGCCATCGATTTCACAACAACAGGTGGCAACCATCCAAGCAACCCCAATAACCAACACATCATCCACCATCCCCCAAATATCTCAAAACATGGTCTCCCAAGGACCAATCATATCACTCATACCATCCACCGCACAAACCCCAATTATCAATACAACGATACCTCTCATCACAAATACCATTCTAAATCCTCCACCTTTGCCACCAAATCCAAACGTGGCTAAAAAATATAGCATCACTTTGCAAGCGGCTCGGCAAGCCTACCTAAAGGCACTCAAGCAATTCCAAACCCAACAAGTTGTGCAAGCCAGAAAACAAGCTTAGTAGAGTCCCCAAGCTCAAGATTTACTGCAACAACAACAAGCCACCCAAGCTACCCAAGCTACACAAGCAACTCAAGCCGCACAGGCTTCCCAGACTATACAAGTAGTCCAACAAGCACAGGCTCAAGCTCAAGCCCAATATTAGGCTCAACAAGCGTAAGCACAAGATCAATACTAGACACAATTGCAAGAAGCCTAGCATCAAGCATATCAACAAGCCTTGCAATAGTATCAAGCACAACAGTAAGCCCAACAACAAGCTTTGTGTTGGAACCAGAATTTTCATAAAAAAATTTAAGGAGTTTATCATTGAAAATGTGAAATTCATAGTATCATTTTCATAAAAAATCTCATTATTTCCATCCATAAGGTCAAAATTACCTTTTACCACTATACTGTTGTTGCATTAGTCACCCCATATAGCCCTCACTTCATACCTCTCTATTGTAGCTCATTACGAAGTAGCTCGCGATATGACAGTAAAAGGTGCCACTATTATACACTGTCATCTATACCCCCTTTACCAATGTCCCTCAGGGAATCAAGAGACAACCCGTGGTAGAGTGGTTTACTAAAGAGTAATGATAAAAGGAGACACCACTATATCACAGGGGTCAAAACATAGCCTACAGTAAAGCGGTATATTAAGGAGGAGTACTGGGATGATACCGCAGTACCGCAGGAAGATAAAGGGTAGCCCGCAGTAGAGCAGTATATTGATATATGTATTAAGGATACATTACGGTACTGCAAGAGATCCAAAGGTGATGTGTGGTAGAGCGGTACACTGAAGAAGGATAACAAAACATACTATGGTACTGCAGGGGAGTGAAAAGTGACACGAGGTATCATGGTAAAGCAGTTGTTGGGTCATTTAAATCATTCCAATCACATCACTCAACATTAAAGTATGAAATTAAGCTCGATACAAAGATTTGAATGATGTGAATTTATGATTCGAGAGTTAATGCATCTTGGTGTGAAGATACACGAAGTAGATTGAGATTTCTCATTCATAACAGCAGAGACCAAGTGTAGACGAGCTCAAGGTATGGGAGTAAAGGGAATTCTCTGAGATGAATTATCTCACCAGGTAAGCTTTGTTAATCACTCTTTGAATTTTATAAATGGCACCAAAGAAAGCAAAACTGGGAGCTAAAAAAGATGAAAGCAAGGCTAGTAAACCCTCTTTACAGTCCCCATTACTTTCTCTATTACCTGCTTTAGTAGAAATGATAAGGTTCCCACATCAAACCCGTGGACCCTTAATTTAGCCAAACTGATTATCCCAAATATTTTCATTGATATTGAGTTGATTAAAGCCCTAGCCCATAGCTACCATGCTCCAACCAAGATTTTCAGGCTTCTAGATGGTGGGTGCTTGGTTGATGTCTGAAGAGAGGCCATTATCAAGTGTTTTAACCTAAATAAGCAAGTTGTAACAAAGGTAAATTTGGGGAAACTAGAATAAGAATACAAGAGGCTAAGAAGAACATATAAAAGTGATGATCTCCCCATGCATATGAAGAGGGGTGATAATAACAGAATAATCCCCATCTCTTCCTCAAAAAGAGAGCCTTTCCTAGTTTCAGATTTTTAGGTTTACTTCAAAAACACCTATCATGCATTGTGTCAAGTACTAGGGATAGATGTAGAAGAAAATATGTCAGTGGGATTGATGATGATGGCTATGATTATTCAACACTCTGATTCAAATATAGAATTTGACTTTCCATTTGTAATTTATGAACAAATACACTAGGGTTTGTTGCAAGTTAGAGAGGCTAAGGCTCCCATTGCCTTTAGAAAATATTCTTTGTTGTGTCACTTAATCTTGTAGAAAAATGAAATGGAATGGAATAGGAGAATGAAGCTATATAAACAAGAGAATGGAATAAGACTCCCTGTACATAATTGGTGTTACATCTGGGACAACAGGTGTACAGAATGTGATTTTGTTGTATTTAGAGATGACTTTGTTGTTAGATTAATAGCCACCCTTGGTTACCTAACACCAAGGTTACCTGAATCTTTGATGAGTGTAATGAGGCATGTACAGTACAAGCCAAAACTTGGATGTACTCATAATTATGTTGATTAATTTCTCATGCCTCAACACACCATTATTAGAGTGTACAGTTGTGACCAAGCACCACACATCTTGCCCAAATTTGTACCTACAAGACTATGTTTTCTAGAATTCATGTAGCAGATGCTTTGGATGGAACATGAATTAATGAGGAATTAGAGGAAAGGAACATTTTTGTCTGATTTAATAGTATTTGATGAATTTTCTATTGGATCTGATATGTTGAAGGAATTAAAGAGGTTCAAGAGGGTTAATTATCCCCGCAAGTCTGGAAATGAAAGGGTATGTGACCCAGAGGATCATATTGATATGATCAGAAGGACCTTGCTAACAAAGAGGGCCATATCTCATGTATTTGACCCTAAGGAGGATGTAATAAGGAATTTGGTATATTTTTCTGATGTATTTCAGACTCGAAGGAGATGAATAATGACAATGAGGTGGGAAAACCAGAAGGAGAAGAATAAAAAATTTAAAGGGTTTTTTGCAGATGAACCCAATCTTCTCAAAAGGATGCAAATGATCCTTGACAAATTTGATGAATTTTATAAAATGGCCCAGGATGAGGGGTTATTTCTACTTCCTACAGCTCACCAACCATCTCATGAAGCATCCACATCATGAACACCACCTCCATCACCTACACATCCATCCCCTCCATCTCCTACACGTGAACCCCAGGCCAAGAGACAGAAGACTGAGTCATTAGTTGATTATGTCTCAAGTGATGATGAAGAAGGAGAGGCAGTTTTAGCTTTGACTGAAATGAAGGATGTAGCAAAGCAGCAAAAAAGTCAAGAGCCTCATGACCCTAAGATTAGACTATCAGAAGAGGCAGTTGATGAGATTCAAGATGATGAGAGGGTAGTTGCTTCCCTGAGGTTTATATAAGATAATAACTTCATCCATAAAAGTGAGTTTAAAGACTTTTGGATTAAGATGAAGATGAAAAAATTTGATGAAAGATTGAAAATCAATCTTATAGGAGTTGATGAATCAAAGCAGGCTTAAATCCAGGCTCAAACATATGAAGAATTAAATGTTGATAATATGAGTCTCACCTCCCAGGAGGCAGAGAGCTAGTATTGAAAAGTGATATGTTGATTATACCTGGGATGGAGCTATCCAATTTTTTTCTTCTAGAACAGATTAGAGCACAAGATGATCCAATTCTAGTAGTTGAGTTTGATTCAAAGGAAGGTATTTTAGGAATAGGGTACAACCCTACTACCCAAACTCTTGCTTTGTGGACAAAACAAACGAACGCAAGGAAGCCTAGACTCTTGGATTTGGTGCAATAAATGAAGGGGTTAGCCATGGTGAGAACAATGAGAGACATAAATCCTATAGAGGCTACAACTATAACCATGCATTCTGTAATGTTCACTAAATATGTACTGGAGAATATGGAAAAGAAGATAAATGAATATGAGAAAAGGTTAAAATTGTCAAATGATGAAGTGAACAGATTGTTTATTGAGAATGTGAAGTTGAAGCAATAATTGTAGCAGGCTACTATAGTGAGAGGGGATGAAATAATTGCTTATCACCCACCTATCCAAGCAGAAGATCCAAAAATTCAACAGTTGAAAGATGAAATTGCTAAATTGAAGAAACACAACCTGGAAGATGTCAGGTAGCATATCATGGAGATTCTAAGGAATATATTGGAGCATAGAATTGGGATACTGAAGGATAAAATAGGTGGATTATATGAAATTTTTAGCAATTTGATCAAATCTTTGGAACAGATAAATGCTAACTCCCCTATCCTTGAAGAGCTCCAAAAGAGGTGGCAACCAACCTATCACATACTACTCTGTGAAAAGCCACACAAAGGGATCCAAATGCTCCACCAAGACTCAAACCAGCATAGGAAATGGTAAAGGGTGTAATTGAGGATTATAAGTATCTAGTAGAGATGAGGAAGAAAGTGGAAAATAGGAGGAATACATTTGACTCCTTTAAATGCCTCTTCAGTCCATCGATATTCAAAGATGACAATCAGATAAAGGGAATGGATGAGTGGAAATAATAATTTGATCAGATAGTCCCAAAATTCTTGACACATGTGCAGGATGATGGGGAAATCAATCTTGACAAACTCCATATTTTACTTGATGGGATTATCATGTTGGATAGTGGATACACGAAGTTCATGGTGGATGTTAGGAATCTCCTAGATAATAGATGGAAAATACATCTCACAATTTTCACGTCTACACAAGAGTTCAAATGGTTGAGTGATCTAACAATAAATAAGTGGCAAGAGAAATATTTGGGCTTTGATGAAGATTGATTGCAGGCTTCATGAGGAAAAAATATCATATAGTAAAGTCTTTGAGCAGCTCTTAGATGACCACGGGCTTTTACTCAAAGATTAATGGATTAACACACATGTTTGTTGTTAAATTCTTTCAGTTATGTTTAAGTTCATAATTATGTTTTGTTATCAAAAGATGTGTCTTTTGGTCTGAAGCTTGTTGCCTCTCATATAAATAAGAGAGACCAAGACCAAAGAAATGGGGAATTTAGATATAGGAGAAAGTAATAGGTGAATAGGGATAGATATAATGTCGACATTTCAAAAGACCATGATGCATGTATGAAATTTAGGAGAAATCAATGAAGGATCTCTGATTTTATGGTGTCATAATGGTATCAATTGTTTGTTGAATTAGTTGAAGATATTATCAGGTTGTCTCCAAGTTTGATATTTCTTTGTTATTTAAATTGATATATCAAGTATATACTCAATTTATCAATGCACATTTTTTGAACTTGTGTGATATGATTAATTGGTTCTTTCAAGTAGAGATTAAATCCTTCTAGTCATTCACAGTAATTTGGAAGTGTCATTTAGATCACTAAGAAGAACCTGGTAATTACATTCTTGCATGTTTATAGAAGTTATAAACCAATATTAGTATGCCAAAGAGTCAGAGTTTCTGCCAAATATCAACCACTCATCTTTGAATTTCATGTGACTCCACTTTACCCGACAAGGCACTGGTCTCACCCATTTTTATTTAGTTTTATCATACCAAATTCAAATTTCACATCTGTTAACTGAACATATTAAATTTTACCTTGATATTGCTTATACAATTTATACCAAATTAGGATTTCATCTATCCACTTCTAATTGCCATTGTGGATAGATTGCTTAAGTAGGAAACACACAATCTAGGTCTGCTCCACTTGTATAGGTATACCCACCTAGGTCTAAGAGATCCTGAAGAGAAGAAGGTTCAGATTCATCATTTGGCCTTGTACGTTAGCCAAAAACATATCAAGAGCTTGGCAACCTATTGTGGTTTCAAACTAGCATTTTTAAGACCTAACACTTTGTTGGCACAACAATAACAAGACCAACAACAAGCATTGTTGGCACAATAAAAAATGCAAGCATATCAGCAAGCCTTGATCACATAGAAAAATTTGCAAAAAATTCCCACCAACATACCTAATGCTCCACCCATGAATCAAACATCTCAACCACCTCAAAATACATTCACTCCACCTCCTAATCCACAAGACGATGTGACAACACAAATCAAATTTCTCTTGCAACAAGTGCTTGATCTCCAATCAGGGAAAACAATGAGGACACCAAGCAATTTGTGTCCTTATCCTTTTGACAAGAGCCCTGCAATGGTACCATTCCCAAAGGGTTTTGAAATCCCTAAATTTGATAAATATCGTGGGTTGGGAAACCCTGAGGATCACATTAGGGAATTCCAAGTACATTGCATGGAAGTCACATATAATAATACATATTTGATGTAGCTATTTCCTTGAAGCTTGGTTGGCCCTACCGTGGAGTGGTTCTCTCACTTTCCTATCAGCATCAAAACTTTCCAAGAGATAATCGACGCATTCATAAAGAATTATTCCTTCAACATTGGCATGGATATTAGTCTAGAGGAACTTTTTGTGCTCAAACAAGGAAAGGGGGAATCATTCACTTCCTTCCTACAATGATGGTGATCCAAGGCCAATCAGAGCAAGAGGGCCATGCCAAAAGAGCAACAAATTTGCACCACCATTTCCAATCTTGAGAAAACCTTGGCATTTCATCTAAAAAATTAGTGCATCACCACTTATGACTAGTTGATCCCCAAGGCGCTCAACATTGAACAAGCCCTTATTGCACAAGGGGGCACACCCACATATCCAAAACATCAGGACAACTGCCCTTCCACCAATTATAATGAAAAACCTCGCACGTGGGCAAAAAACAAGAATGTCACTAATGATGGAGTGGTTGATGCCAAGATTGTAATCAGTGCTCTGAAGCAGAACACCCAAACATATCAGCAGTCGTAGAACAATAATCATACCAACACGTAAACCAATGTGGTAGCACAACAACCACCCAATAATCAAATCAAAAATCTGAATAATCAAGGGGGGCCACCTTCGCAAAACAAATATCCCCCCAAGAGGAAGTTCACAACCCTTGGGGAATCAGTTGAATCCATCATGAAGAAATTGGTAAACGAGAATCTCATCAAAATCCCCACTTATGAGAATCATCAAGAACCCTAAGTAGAACCACCATGGTATAATGAAAATTTCCTTTGTGATTATCATAAAATCAAGTGGCACACAACAACCAATTGCATGAAGCTAAAAAATATAATCCAAGACCTCATCGATGACAAGATCATAAAATGGAACAACCAATAGGAAATCAAGATCTCAAGATCTACATGAATCTGATGTCGGATCATAACCAAAGAAATAACAAAGGGAAACAAAAGTATGCCAATGTGAACCATGTGTACGATCAAGTCATCGCATCCCTAGATGAATGGGTCATTGTTGTTAGCATCAAGGGATCCAAAGCTGATTGTGGAGTCACCACACATGGTGGAAAAGTCACCATTGTTGGGTCATCGTAGCCAATTAAGGCATCCACCTCAAATCTAAAATCCACTCCTAATGGCTACAATGTCTTGGAATAGTTGAAAAGAACCCTCGCTCAGATCTCCATCATGGAGTTATTGAAGATTTCATCCGCCCATAGAGAAATCCTTGAGGAAGTGTTGGCTTCATCTAGCATCTCTGCCAATCTTGATGTTGAACAATTCCAAGCTATGGTCGAAAACATTACCACCCCAAATCTCCTCACATTTTCTAATCGAGACTTCCCCACACAACCATCTCACAATCGCACACTTGACCTTGAGGTCCTAGTTCATATAAACAAGGTCAAAAGGGTCTTTGTTTATGGGGGTGCAAGTCTAAACATCTATGTTGGCAAAAAAAGGATAGACAACTGAGAGGGTTAGGGGTGAATTAGTTGTCACAAAATTTAAAAATTATTTAACCTTATTAACCTTTAATCTTAGATCTGATAAATAATAGTGAAAGTACAAATCAACAACACATCAGAAATACACATAACACCAATATTTTGCATGGAAACCTTGTTAGGGGAAAAACCATGGTGGAGGTTAATCCACAAGTTATACCCTGTTAAAAGTATAAGGAAAATGAATAAGGAATTCTCATGTATTTAGGCACACTACCTAGAGCTCATTGCTCAAAGAAGACACACTGTCTTACATAAAAATTTCAGATTAAATCCATCTAAAGAGATTGAACGAAGAAATTAGCTTCTTCAAAATCCTGATGACAGTTTCGGTTAGGCACATAAACACTTCTTCACACTTTGCTCAAACTTCTTCACACTCTGCTCTATAATTGAATGATCTTATCTTTATTTTCACATAGAACTTGTAAGCTTCACATGTCACTTCACACACACATCAAAATGAAGATACAATCACTCTTATATATCTGCTTCATGAAATTACATCAACAACTTTGCTATCCAAAAATAAAAGAATAAATGAATACATTTTATCGGCCCAATTCATGACAAAAAATCAATGCGCACCAACCGAAGTTGGTCACAACATAATGAAGACCTAAAACAACATCCTCGAACATGATAAACATTAAAAAATTGATCCACGAGGATCCACAACACGCTACAACCACCATGTCGGCCAAGAACATGAAAACCCGAACACACAAAGGAAAAATATTTGATCACGATCACACCGATCAACGCAACGTGCAACAAAGATAGATCACAATCTAGAAACATCAATGAGCATCGTAGGAGCATACGTAACAACTCAAATTACTAGAATTACATTCTCTTCTTCTAGAAACACCAAGTACAATAACAAAATAACTATAGGAACACAAAAACTCACAACTTGCTCCAATCTTGAAGTGCACCTCTAAAACTTTCGGAGGATAAACTAGATAGGCTCAACAACAAACCCTTTAAAGTGAAACTTATGAATACCATCATACTAAACTTTCCACCACAGTGAACTTCACAGCTTCACAGGCAACTTCTAACATATTTATTATAATTTTCTTAATATCCTCGACATATACAACCTTTAGGACATCAATGCTAATAGTGTTGATGTCGATGAAAACCACATATCAGCAACACAACCACAACATCCAACAATCTCCCCCTTTGGCATTGATGGCAACACATGATGTGAAAAATACCATCAACACAACTAACTCTTCTCCAACAGTCTCCCCCTTAGATATTGTACTATTCTTCTCCCCTTTTTCATTTTAGCTCTTCCAATATTACTCTTCTCTCTAGAGTTTTTCACATTACTCTTCTCCCCCTTTGACATCAATGGAAAAGGTACACAAGATCTAAACCACATATTTGAATCATCTGACTACTCCCCTTGAGTAGCAACCACCACAACATCAATCCAAAACAAGATATGAATGTAAATGCAAAGATTGATGCAAAGACTTGCATCTTAGTTTTGATTAGTAGGGGAAATCACCCCTAACTTCCCTCTGAGATACACAAAAGTATCTTTAGGCAACGAATTAGTAAAGATGTTTGCAATTTGTTCCTTAGTAGGCACATACTCCAGTCTGTATTCTTTATCACTCACTTTGTCTCTCAAAAAGTGGTATTTGATAGATATATGTTTTGTCTTGGAATGCAACACTGGATTCTTAGAAATGTTTATGGCACTTGAATTATCACAAAATATAGCAATAGTCTCATCATACTCAATTCTAATATCTCTCAACATCTACTTCATCCATATTACTTGAGTACAATTGTTTGCAACGGCAATATATTATGCCTCAACAGCAGATAAGGAAATGGAATTATGCTTTTTACTTAACCAAGGCACCAACTTCTTCCCCAAGAAGAAGGCACCACCACTAGTAATTTTCCTGTCATCCACATCTCCTACCCAATCTACATCAGTAAAGGAACTCAAGGTAAGATCATCATATTTAGGATACCATAGGCCAAAACCAGTTGTCCCTTTCAAGTATCTGAAAATTCTCTTTATAGCAATCACATGGGATTCCTTTGGATCAGCTTCATATCTAGCAACCATACATACAACATTCATGATGTTTGGTATGGTTTGAGTCAAATAAAGTAATCCATCGATCATTGACCTGTATCTTTTTTTATTTACCTTAGGAGAATCATCATTTTGTGTTAACTTGCATTTGGTTACCGTGGGTGTACTAACAGGCTTTGAGTCTTCCATGCCAAACTTTTTCAGTAACTCTCTTACATATTTTTATTGAGATATAAAGATTCCATTATCTAACTGAGTAATTTGCAATCCCAAAAAGAATTTCAGCTCTCCAATCATTGACATCTCAAACTCACTTTTCATTTCATCAGCAAACTTCATACATAGGTCATCATCACCTTCAAAAATGATTTCATCAACAAAGACTTCAATAATCAATTCTTTATCCTAATCCATCTTAAAATATATATTACTGTTAACACTACCTTTCTTGAATCCAAGCTTCAACAAGTATTTATCCAGTCTAGCATACTAGGCTCTAGGGGCTTGCTTGAGTCCATACAGTGCTTTCTTCAATCAGCAAACCATATCTCTCTTATCAGTCAGTTGAAATCCATTTGGTTGTTCAACATATACTTCTTCTTCTAGCTCACCATTTAGAAATGTTGACTTTACATCTATTTGATAGACTTTGTAGTTCTTAAAAGCAACATAAGCAAGAAATAATCTTACAACTTCAATTCTAGCAACAGGGGCAAAGGTTTCTTCAAAATCAATACCTTCCATTTGTGAGTACCTTTTACATACTAGTCTTGCTTCATTCCTGATCACTTCACCTTGTTCATTAAGCTTATTCCAAAAGATCCATTTGGTTCCAATCACATTTTTATCTTGAGGTCTAGGAACAAGAATCCATGTATCATTTTTCTCTATCTGCATCAATTCTTCCTTCATTACTTCCATCCAATATTCATCTTTACATGCTTCATTGACATTGTTGGGCTCAGTCTTGAAAATCAGAAAATACTCTTCTGCAATTGTTCTTCTAGTCTGCACACCTTTGTTCTTATCTCCTATAATATGATCTTCATAATGATTTGGCTTTACATACCTCAGAACTTTGGGATTCTCTCAAACTTCTAGTTCTTTTATTCTTTCTTCTACACTTGCACTAGCTTCTCCTTCTAGACTCTCTTGATTCACCGGAACAATTTGAACTTGATTTTGTGTCTAAGCATTCTTTCCATTATCAGTACTATCATTTTGGTCATCTAAATCATAGCCATAGTATCTAGATGATCTAGCAGTATCCTCATCAAATCTAAAATTTGCACTTTCAACTATTTCCCTTAATCTTCTATTATAGCACCGATAGGCCTTGCTCATACTAGAGTAACCTAGAAAGATTCCTTCATCACTCCTAGCATCAAACTTGCCTATATCTTCATCTCTCTTGATATGACATCTACTTCCAAAGATTTTTAAATATTTAACAATAGGATTATAACCAAACCACGACTCAAAAGGAGTCTTACTAGAATTACCATTGATATTTACCCGGTTAATAGTATATATAGCGGTGCTTACAACTTCTCTAAAATAGATATGAGGAAAATCACCTTCCAACATCATAGTTCTAGCAACATCTATAATTTTTATGTTCTTTCTCTCTACAACTTCATTCTATTGAGGAGTCTGGGGAGTAGATAACTATCTTTTGATTCCATGCTCTTCATAGAAAGAATTTAACTCCTGAGAAGTGAACTCACCACCTTTGTCTAACCTTAAGCATTTAATCTTCAAACCTATCTCATTCTTGGCCATAGCTTTGAAACTTTTGAACTTTTCTAATGCTTCATGTTTTTCTCTTAAGAAGTCAACCCATATCATCCTAGAGTAGTCATCAATTAGCAACATAAAGTACCTTTCTCCTTGTAGACTTCTAATCATGGAGGGACCACATAGATCAGTATGCACTAGCTTCAGTACTCCATTAGAATGATCTTGTTTTCTCCGAAAATAAATTCTAGTTTTCTTTCCCATATGAAATTCCTTGCATATGGTGTTAGTAGGCTTCACTAGCTTAGGAAGATCTCTAATTGTTTGAGTGGAGCTTACTTTGATAGTGTTATCAAAATTCACATGACACGGCCTCCTATGCCATAACCATCTTACATCAATTTGAGCAATTAAACAAATTTCACTAGCAGCACTCAAGTGAAAAATGTTACCTCTTATCTTTGTACCTAAAGCAATTACATTTCCAGAGCTTCCTAGTATCCTACATTTACCATCTTTGAACTGAAGATTGTATCCCTTGTCGACCATCTGTCCAACACTCAATAGATTATGCTTGAATCCTTCTACATAAAAGACATCATCAGTATTATATTTACCACCAAGAGAAATAGTGCCTCTACCACAAATCACACCAGCATTCTTATCTCCAAATATTACAACACCACCGTCATATTTCTCCAAGCTTACAAACTTGCCTTTGTCACCATTCATATGATGTGAGCATCCTCTATCAATCATATCAATCACCCACTCATCCTTTTCTTCAATTCTGGTTGCAAGAGCTTTCTCAATATTCTTATCACTAGTAGATTCAGTGGACACTAGACCATTTTCCTTGATAGAAATGAATACCCATCTATCTTCATTTCTATTTTCTTTATCAGATTCATCATCAGTAACACCTTCAACATAATAACATTTCTTTTGAAATCTAGGCTTGTTTGGTTTGGACCTAGGAACTCTTTTAGGGCACCTTTATGCAAAATGACCTATCCTATTGCTAGAGAAACATTTAATAGGCAACTTTCCTTTATACTTACCTTTTCCCATAGCTTCTCTTTTCACAATCAATGCTTCCAGCTCTTCTAACTCTCTTTCTTCATCTTCAATCTGTTTCATCTCATCTTCATACTTGAATGTCTTTCTGGAACTTTCTCCTGGATCATATCTCTATTGGTTTCTTCTGGATACAATAGCTTTAAATTCAGATTATGTCTTATGGGTAGATTCATGAAATTCACTCAATTCAAAGGCAACAAGCTTACCAATCAACATATCTCTTGTCACATTTGTTACAGTCCTGAGCTCTTCAATAGCACAAGATTTCATTTTGTAAGAAGTAGGCAATGATCTGAGCACTTTCGCTACAATCTCTTCTTCATCCAAGATTCCACTGGCACATCTAATACCCATCACTAGTTCATTTACTTTTTGTATGAAAGTAATAATATTTTCATCTTCGCTCATTTTCAAGTTTTCCCACTTGCCTTTCAGACTTTGTAGCTTAGAAACTTTCATTTGTGCATCTCCTTCATATAATTCTTCTAGCTTCTTCTAGATCTCATATGTTGTTTTTAGACCCATCACATTTCTCATCTCTGAATCAATCAGAGCACTCAATAATGCTTCTATAGCCTTGATATTAGTTTCAGCTTCTTTGATCTCATCAGGAGTAGAGGTACCATTCTGAGGAATAACATATATGTTCTTTGTAATCTTCTAGAAGGGTTCACCAATGCACTTCAAATGATACTCCATTCTAGCTTTCCATAGAGAGTAGTTTTTTCCATCGAATCTAGGACTATCGTTCTTCTATGATGCCATCTCGGATCACCTCAAGCTATTAAACTTCTTTAGAGGAACCTGCTCTGATACCAATTGTTGGAAAAACAAAGATAGATAACTGAGAGGGAGGGGTGAATCAGTTGTCACAGAATTTAAAACTTATTTAACCTAATTAACCTTTAATCTCAGACCTGATAAATAAAAGTGAAAGCATGAATCAACAACACATCAGAAATACACATAACACCAAGATTTTGCATGGAAACCCTGTTAGGGGAAAAACCACAGTGGGGGTTAATCCACAAGTTATACCCTATTAAAAGTATAAGGAAAATGAATAAGGAATTCACATGCATTTAGGCACACTTCCTAGAGCTCACTACTCAAAGAAGACACACTGTCTTACATAAAACTTTTATATTAAATCCATCTGAAGAGATTGAACTAAGAAATTAACTTCTTCAAAAGCTTGATGACAGTTCTGGTTAGGCACAGAAACACTTCTTCACACTTCGCTCAAACTTCTTCACACTCTGCTCTGTAATCTAATGATCTGATCTTTATTCACACATGACACTTGTAAGCTTCACATGCCATTTCACACACACATCAAAATGAAGACACAATCGCTCTTATATATCTACTTCATGGAATTACATCAAAAACTTTGTCGGACAAAAATAAAAAAATAAATGAATACAAACCGTCAGCCCAATTCATGAACAAATCTCAATGTGCACCAACCAAAGTTGGTCACAACATAATGAAGACCTAAAACAACATCCTTGAATGTGCCAAATATTAAAAAATTAATCCACGAGGATCCACAACATGCTACAACCACCATGTTGCCCAAGAGCATGAAAACCTAAACACACAAAGGAAAAATATTTGATCATGATCACACCAATCAACGCGGATGTGAAACAAAGATAGAGCATGATCTAGAAACATCAACGAGCATTACAAGAGCATAGACAACAACTCAAATTACCAGAATTACATTCTCTTCTTCCAAAAACACTAGCTACAATAACAAAATAATTGTAGGAACACAAAAACTCACAACTTGCTCCAATCTTGATGCACACCTCTGAAACTTCCAGAGGATAAACTAGATAGGCCCAACAACAAACCCTTTAAAGCGCAACTTCTGAATACCATCATATTGAACTTTCCACCATACTAAACTTCACAGCTTTACAGGCATCTTCCAACATATTTATTATAATTTTCTCAATATCCTCGACATATACAGCCTTCAGGATCAATGCTAATAGTGTTGACATCAATGACAACCACATATCAACAACACAACCACAACATCCAACAATTTGTTCTCTCAATCTCATAAAAAACCTGGGATTCTCTGAGGATTCCATTGAAAAAGGAAAGGGCATCACAATCAGAGCTTATGACGATCAAGAAAGAGTGTCTCAGGGCACTATCCAACTCCCTATTCAAGTAGGGCTAGCCATTATGGAAACCACCTGTCAGGTTCTTAACCTTGATCTACCTTATAAAATCCTCCTGAGGTGTCCATGGATCCATGGGATGTGAGCGGTTGCATCAACCTTCCATCAGTGCGTCAAGTTCTCATATCAAAATCAAGAGGTCACAATCTATGGTGATCCTGAGCCTTTTGCCTATTGCAAAAACTTGGAAGCAAAATGCTATAAAATCCCCCAAGTCCCAAAGAATGTTGAAGGCTCTTCAACTTTGTACATAGACCTATCTAACATTGCCTCCACTTCTAAGACAAAGACACCTTCCATTTCTGATATATCAAAAATCAAAGTCATAATCCAAGACAATGGGTGTGGGGATTACAAAATGAAGAAAGGAGCCTTTGTGGTAGTGGAGTTACCTCAATCCCCCAGATCCCATGGACACCCACAACCCGCCAATTCAACTCAAACCTTCAGAGCAGATCCCTTTCGATTCAAAATTTGGGGGGATCTAGGTCGAGAAGTAGTGGATGAGAGAGACATATCCAATCTCCTCTATCAAGATGAAAGGCCTGTACCAACCCTTCCTATGGATGAGGCTAACAAAGGACTTCAATTAATGTTGGACATGGGCTAAACAGGAATGAAAGTCTTGGAAAAATAGCAATGGTCGATTGGAACCTATCATTGTGGAAAAGCGCATGAAAAATATTGGCCTAGGATGTACCGCTCCAAGTGTAACCATATGTGGTAGAATTCCCCCCGTTAAAGCAGTCAAAAATCCCCCTCAGCTATCAACAACCACCCTTCAGTTACCAGTATCCACAGGTCAAATCATAGACAACTTTACCTTTGACATAACTGATGTGTGTAGTAGTGATGACGATACCATAACTAACTTACTTATGATTTTTGAAGATTCCTCCATATTAATGATCATCACCCTATGTTTTGATTCAGACCATCAAACCCATGAAATAAACATAGTTTATCCCCAACTCATTGATTACCACCAATGAGGACCACCAATTCTGGACACATTCGAAAATGATGAGGCGCTCTCATAATTCATGGGATTGTAGGATACATTACCATATGAGGATCATAAATTTTGGTTCGACATCATACTAGATACACAAGCCTATTATGGGGAAACGATTTAATCCTTCAGTCGTAAAAGTGATTAATTGAGAATAATCTCTAGGTCTTTGAGTGAAAACCACACTATGGTACTCTATGACCCAACAGTAGTAAAAATAAAGGATGCATCCAATGGTGAAAACCTCTCTGAGGCACTGGAAGATGAAGGATTCAATCTTCCTCTTAGTGCCATCCATTATGAGAATTCAGTAGTTATGGTAGAATAGTGCAATCCAGTCAATCTGAGAATAGAGGAACTACCACACATAACATTCTATGTCGATTCACTTCTAACAGAAGAACAAGAACTCCTAGCTACATTCCTAAAGGAAAGAAAGATAAACTTTTCATGGACCTATGTCGATATGCCCGAGCTCGATCTGGAGGTTGTAGTTCATCACCTAGATGTATATCCTGAAGCAAAGCCTGTGAGACAAAAGCTGAGAAAAATGCATCCCCAAATAGCATTGCTAGTCAAAATGGAATTACAAAAGCTCCTAGATTTAGGGTTCATACGGTTGATCGATTATCTAGAGTGGGTCTCAAAACTTGTACCTATTTCAAAGCCCACTGGGGGCATCCGCATATGCACGGACTTCAAAGATTTGAACAAAGCATGTTCAAAGGATGACTTTCCACTTCCAAACATTGGCATGATCGTGGATATGACTACAAGACATGAGATGCTATCATTAATGGATGGATTCTCAGGATACAATCAAATCATGATAGCCAAGGAAGACTAGCACAAGACAGCTTTCACTTGTCTGTGGGGAACATACTGCTGGAATATGATGTCATTCAGGTTGAAGAATGCAGGAGAAACCTACCAAAGGGCCATGACATTAATATTTCATGATATGATCCATAAAACTATGGAAGATTATGTGGATGACATACTAGCTAAATCAAAGAAGCGATGGGATCACATATCAGCCCTAAGCTCCATTTTTTATAGACTAGAAAAGTACAAGGTCTGACTTAATCCAAAGAAGTGTGTCTTTGGGGTACAATTAGGTAAGCTCCTAGGGTACATTGTATCAATGAGAGGAATCAAGGTAGATCCCTCCAAATTCAAGGAAATCCTTGAAATGGAAGCACCCAGGACATTGAAGCAACTAAGAGGCCTACAAGGAAGACTCTAGTCCATTCGTCGATTCATAACACAACTAGAAAACAAGGCAATCCCATATTCTCATCTACTCCACAAGGAGGTAGCACAAAAATGGGATGAGAAATGTGACCAAGCTTTCAACAAGATCAAAAAGTATTTTCTTACACCACCAGTCCTTATGCCACCAATTCCAGGAAAACCCTTGATCTTCTACATATCAGCAACAACGGCGGCCCTTGGCGCTCTCTTGGTACAACACGACGAAAACAGGAAGGAGAGAGCCATCTATTACATCAGCAGGACCATGGTGGGACATGAGCTAAAATATACACCCATTGAGAAATCCTACATAGCAGTTATGTTTGTAGCACAAAAATTTAGATATTACATGCTAGCACATCAAATCAAGCTTATTGCAAAAATAGACCCACTCAAATATCTAATTTCCAAAGCAACTCTCATAAGACGAATGGAAAAGTGGGTCATGATCCTGACAAAGCATGACATTGAGTATGTGGAATGAAAGGCTATCAAAGGACAAGCAATCATAGATAAAATGATAGAAGCACTAATATATGCAAAGAATCCACTTATTTCAGAGGTCCTCGACGAATCAATCTTCAACCTTAGTGTAGCAGATCACTGGAAAATGTATTTAGACATATCCTACACACAACATGGGTCAGGAGCAAGAATATTTTTCATCACTCTGCAAGGAGACTGCATACCTAAATCATACAATTTATCATTCCCATGCACAAACAATATCATCAAATATGAGCCTCTAATCATAGGGCTGAGAATTACAATACAATGGAAAATCATGGCACTGAAGGTCTATGAAGACTCGTAGCTCATAATCAACCAAGTAAATAATGAATATCAAACAAAGGATGACAAGTTGACTCCATACAAGAAGTTGGTGTAAATCCTTAAGGAGATATCACATTTGAACAACTACCTAGAGAAAATAACAGAGCAGCAAATGCAATGGCTACAATTAGATCACTCCTAGAGATCCCACACAACGTCCCAAAATAGGAATTTCTCATAGAGCAACTTCTTGTACTAGCATTCGAGGTACCAGAGTCTAAATTTGTGTGTGAAATCATTGATCTCGGTGATCCTTGGTACCATGATATATACACTTATCTGAGAATAGGAATCCTTCCCGTCAACATAACCCCGAACCTCAAAAGAGCTTTTGTCAAAAACTCATCCCATTTTGTCATCCTAGGAGATACCATGTATCGTAGGAGCATCAAAGGGATCCTTTTACATTGCCTAAACACTGAGGAAGCCTTGACTTCTTTAATTGAGGTACATGATGACATTTGTGGTTCACACTCGAGCGGTATGACTTTGGCCAAGAAATTGTTGAGGACGGGATACTATTGGCCTACAATGGAAAGAGAAGCACATGACTATGTCAAAAGGTGTTTGCAGTGTCAGTGGCATGGGGACCTCATCCATGCACCAACTCAAGAGATCCACCCAATTATCACACCTTGGCCCTTTTCGCAGTGGGGGCTCAATCTCATTGGAAAAATCACTCCCACCTCAGACAATGGCCATAATTTTATCATCACCACCACAGAGTATTTCACAAAGTGGGTGGAAGCCATTCCCATGACCTACATTACAGGAAAGCAAATATCCAAGTTCATCCTGAATTATCTTATTTGTCGACATGGTGTTCCTCAGGCCATTATCTCAGATAATGGGACACCCTTTAAAAATCAAGATGTTCGCAACTTATGCCAAAATTTCAATATCCAACATCACTTTTCCACTCTGTATTATCCCCAAGGAAATGGCCAAGCAAAAGCTACCAATAAGACCATCTTGAAAATCCTCAAGAAAATAGTCAATGATATTGGTCATGACTAGCATCTACAATTGAATCTTTCCTTATGGGCCTACCGCACAATCATCTGCACACCAACAGGTGCCACCCCTTTCTCTCTGTTCTATGGATTAGAGGCCATCCTCCCCATTGAGATTGAGCTCCCGTCCCTGAGAATATCACTGCAGAATCTCATTTCAGATGAAGAATATCGAGTCTCACGATTGAATGAGCTAGAGCTATTGGATGAGCGGCATATGGATTCCTTAAACCACTTACAATTATATCAGAACCGCCTCAAGCGAAGCTACAACAAGAAAATCAAGAGTCAAACCTTCCAAGTTCATGAGCTAGTACTGAAGGAAAATTAGAAGAACATGCCAAATCCAGATGGCAAGGGAAAGTTCGAGCCCAATTGGTTGGGGCCATTCATCATCACCGCGAACTACAAATCAGGAGCATACCAGCTATCAACACTTGAAGGTGAGCCTTTGCAGGAGCCCATGAACAACTCTCATCTAAAAAAAAATTATGCCTGATCTTTTAAGGGTAAAACCAAAAAATACAAAAAAAATCAAAAGATATAAAAATGATTGAAAAATAGTAAAGAAAAAAATCATCCTCTAGTGAAAACCACTTCGGTGGCACTTTGGGCAAGTACCTTGGTGAAAACCTGGCAAACAGGTGCCTTGTGTAAATAAAGCACTCTCCATCCACTAGGGTCTCTACGATTGAACCCACATCACTCACTTATCCATCACATTCCATCACCTTTCATCCATCTCATCCTTCCATCATCCATTCGCGTCTGTACCATAGCTTGATCTTGTGTTCGTATCATGTTCCACCCTAGTACTACTTGGCACATTCCTAAGGTTAGTTTGTCCTACCTATATCGAAGTAGTCTATTGCATCACGCTAGGGGCATGTTCTTTTACATGCATTAGGTTAGATTCGTGTATATTCTTTAAGTCTTCCTTAAAATCATAAAATCCAAAAACATTCATAAAATCCTTCAAAAAATCCAAAACATCAGAAAATAAAAAATCCAAAACATGTCAAAAATTCAAAAAAAATCAAAAAATAGAGTCATCTTGTCAAACTATGTCATCTATGAGATTGAACGTAGGCAAGGTTGATCTTGGATCATCCCCCGAGACACCCTAGGTCAGTCCTTTAGAAGTCCAGTCCATTTTCTCGTATCTCATCAATAAATCAAGTTTGCGTCAATCAAACTACGTGGTCTCTACGTGTATAGCGTAGGCAAGGCTAATCTGTTGATCAACTCCTAAGACCCCTAGGATAGGTCTTTAGGTTAGTTTCTTGGTCAAAATCTCTTTAAAATCCTAAAAAATTAGAAAATCCGAAAATCAAAATATTTGTAAAACATCGTGAAAATCCCAAAAACAGCCTCAAAACATTTCAAAATACCAAAAACATCCAAATATTTGAAAAAATCCATCTGTCCCATTTTGCTTTCACCCGAAATAATCTCATTCATAATAAATCAATCATTGCTTTCACCCTTTGGTAAAATAGTCAGAAGCAAGTCTAGCAGGTTCTAAAGTGAAAAACCAATTGTCGAAGTCTCAAGCCTAGGTCAATAAGTAAGCAAGCTAATCAACTTTGAGTATCAATAGCTTATCATCTAATCAATCCCAAATCATCTGATAACAACATGTCCTAGGATGCATCCTTCCTACAATGGACATCAACATCAGATATCACCATAGTTTAGTCTTGGCTAGCAATATGAAAAACATTAGCTTGTTTGTTTACTTGATCTTTTCTTTTGATTTATCTTATTGCGCCCATTCCATTGACCTCTTGCTAATGTCCAAAAAAGGGGATTTAGAGAGAAAGGAATGGGGCAACGATCATTATCTTTTTATCTATTGTGCTTGTTGGATATTCTTGTAATATAACTTGGTCATGCGTGCTTTGTTTGGTTTGTAGGGAGGGTGTTTTAGATGTCTTGTTGACCATATAGGAAGACTTGCTTTTCTATGTTTTGATTTGAGATGTTTAAAATATCTAAACTACATTATAAATGAGGTTTTGTATGGCATGTGTGAATAGGATTACTCCCATCTAATTGTCGTGTCAAAGTCCAATACACTAGATACAACACCATCCTAGTTATTTATACCTTGATGCATTGTACCTATGTGTATTATCAAACATAAGGTAAATGGCCCTTTTAAAATCCCAATTCTTGGTAAGTAACTCATCCTTATCATCATCATTATTATTGTAGGTGGTAGATCCTCTTTTCATGTTCTTCTATCTTCTCTTCACACTAACAGCGTACCATGACAATTACTCAAAAACATCGTTAGATGCATCCACCCTACATCCACAGATTGTCAGCATAATGCATATCATATCATATAGGAAACATAAATGCATTACATTTCATCATTAATATAGATTGACAAACATCATACATTTGCATTCATTATAGGCATTATTAAATCATCTATTGCATAATTACATATCATATCATTTGCATCATTATCACACATCGTAAATCATTACGCATTCATGTCATAAGCATATCACATCATAATAATCTTGTTACATATCATAATCATTGACATTTCATAAATCATGTCATAATCATCCCATTACAGATCATTGCATTTCATAAAACATTACAACATTGCATTCATGAATCATTGCAAAATAGGAATCATCGCACAAGCATGCCATATCTCATAATCATTTACATATCACGTCATCTTAATTACATTCACATTATTGCATTTTGCATAATCATAAAACTATTGCATAGGTCATCTCATATCATAACATTAACATAATCATTTTACATCATTTACATTGCATTTACATATCATAAAACATCATATCACATAAGCATGATCACCTCAAATCACCATCATCTCATAATCACATACATATCACATCTTAAATAATTCATATCAGTACATTTGTATCATCACATTTATATTATTGCATTATGTTCATAAATCACAAAATATATCAACATTGCATCATCATAATCATTTCACGTCAAAAAGCATTTACATATCATATAGGTTTATTAAGCATCTCATAAGCATACATTTTAGATATACACCATCACATTATCCATAAGAAAATATACGAAAAGAAAGGCATCCATAAAATATTTGCATAATCACTGCATCACATCATCACATCACATAGAAACATTCATCGCATTACATTGCATAAAATAAACACATGCATCACATGAGATAGAGTTATAACATCTACATAGCATATAGGAAATGAAATACATCCATCCATCATGCAAGTAAAGTAGGACACGTCTCATAAACAAATAAAACCATATCATATATATCATAAAAAATGTAACTGTCATGGTACAAAAAAAAAATCAGGATCAAATGTGTATGTATCAATCAGAGTATATAAATGCCCATAGGGCTATCAAAAATGGAGCCTGTGGACCTCAAAAAGAATGTTGTCTCTGAACACAAAATGGTAGCTAGCCCTACTAGATGAACCCCTCACCCTGCTGTCTCTCAGCATGATCCTCGGGCTACCTTATGCTTGTCTGTTGTGAGAACTCTGGCACCCAAGCCCCTACTGGTACATCTTGTCGGTAATGTAATGTAGTACTCCACCTCTCTAATGGCCTCATGGTATACCTGCGTCGAAACTGTCCTACCCTTGGAGGTAGAGGTCATACTCTCAAGCTGTCGTCTTCAACCTATCTCTTGGTCCCGCTCTGATTGAGCCTGATCTCTCTCTGTGATAAGGGCTTGGACCTACTGTTTGGACTGATTCCTCTTAGAAGTGAGTACCTATACCTATTCCTAAAGCTATTGTATCAACATGTCTCTTTGATCTGGCTAAGGTGGTTGTGGTGGTGGCAACTATTGGTGGTGATCTCTAGGGACCTCTACCTGCTGCCTATCTCCATCTCTCTGCCGATCTGCTGGAGGTATCTACTGGTCCCTCTATTTCTCTAGCTAAAATGGAGGTGGTCCTCCTCCTCCTCCTGGGCCTCTCCCTCCATCTCCATCGCCATCCCCATCTTTGTTTCCTCTGCCTCCTTGTCCCCTCCCTCGACCTGCTGACTTGCCTCTAGGCCTCTGTCGTATGGGTACCGCACCTATATTTTTCAATCATAGGGGTGGTCTCAACCAAGCTGTATATTCCTGTGTGACCCCTACATCCCCTTGACCCTAATCATATGGCCACAGTCTGGCCACTAGCTATTGAAATGAAGTAACAACCTCATCAGCTAGGATTGATCTACCCCATGTTGTCTCCCTCGTAGTACATGCGAAGATGGCCACATACTGGTCATCGAGACGATCCTACCTATCCCCAAACTGCCTGGCAACTCTGTATAGAAAGTATCTCTCTATCATAGTATGCTCTCTACCCTGCATGAGTCTATCCTACCTCACATAAAATAGTTGTTGTACATCATCGTACCATGCAAGCATACCAAGCCAGGGCCTCCATGTAAACACGATCATCTCATCTATGACCCTCCTCCAATGTGCAATGCCACCTACCCTTGTATGTGTAAAAGTGGTCATTTCCCATCTATATCGCCAAATAATGGGATCATCTGGCTCTAAGGCAATAGTTGTAACCTGTGGGTGGAGCACTGCAATGTGCTCCCATGCCTAGATGTGCAGAAGTATAACTCTAGCCGCGATGGCCTTGCTATCCAGGTATGCGAACTCATGTAGATCATGGTAAAGGGAGGCTAGCAACACTGGCCCCCATGTAAAACACTCTCACCCTCAAAGCATCCACTGTTAGGTGAGACCCCATCCTGGGCTAAAATACCGCCTGCGCCGATCTGGCACCACAAGACCAGAGATAATTGCAGCAACAATCAAACTAAAAGTGGGCACTATGCCCCTATACCACTCTAACTCTGTCCACCCCTCAGTGAAGATGATCTCCTTGAGCTCCATGACCTCAAAAAATGCATCTCTCCTAGCCTCCACATCATAGATCACTCTCTCTTTGTGGATGGGTAGTCAAAGGATGCGCCAGAGATCCTCCAGGGTGACTGTAGCCTCTCATGTGGGTAAGTGAAATGGTGATGCCTCACTATTCCATCTCTTTGCTAGGGTAGTCATCATACCCAGTTGTGTCTGGATAGGATGTGCATAGGTGATATACCACAACCCAATCACCCCAAGGTGCCCCTGGAGCAGGTCGTGCATACTGTCTAACCAGCTCAAAATCAGGAACCTGTGCTCCTATGAATGAAGTATCCCTAGGTCCTCCTGCGCAAGACAAGCCACAACGTCAAGTTTCGTAAAAAATTGGGATCCTACCTTGGGTTTTCACAATTGAAACAAAAAGTGTGTTGATGTTTGCAATTGTGGCACAGTTTTTAAATTCCAAACTACATCGCCATGATGCAGTTTGACCCCCTAAACTCCAAACTGCATCGTCACGTCGCAGTTTGACAGCGCCCCTAAAACCTAAAATTCAAAATGAATCATAGCAGTGCAGTTTGCAGGCGCACATGACTTTGACCCCTAACCCTAATTTCCAAACTTCGTCGCGGTGACGCAGTTTGCAAATGTGGTGTCAATTCCAGCCTTCCAACAATGCTAAATTGCATCGCTTGACCTAGTTTGACTTTGGACCCTATTTAATGGGCTCAAAAAATCAAAAAAATGAGGTGTGAGAATCACATACCACTGGTCTTGCATCGGTTGGTCATTGGTAGACTCACACTCAATCAGACACATGTCATGGAAGCACTCGTTGTGCCATTTTGATCAATGCTCAGAGCTCAAATCACAAGAATCTCTCAAAGGCTAGGTGTGCAAATGAATTGAAAGTGACCCCTTGGGGCCTATTTAAGCTTGAAAGTTAGGGCTTTTTTTACTTTGTTTAATTTTCCAACTAGGGTTTTGGACCCTCGATACTATTTTTTCCCGACCAAGGGTAGTTTTGCATCTTTTTTTTTACATTTTGGCACGTTTTTGGCATCTTGGACCCTTTTTGAACCCATCAAGCAACTTGTCCTCTTTTTTCACGAGATCACCCAAAAATCTAAATTTTCATCTGATCTCTCAAGGGGGCAGTATACCAGCATAATCCTTCTTGCTAGGGCAGTAGTGGGGCATCTGAAAAATTTGATTTTTTTTTAAATTTTGATCTTGGCAATTTATTCTTTGAACCAGCGCAACAGGTGCATTGCTTCAAAGAGAGGCAAAATGTAGACACAAAAAATATATAGATTGATCTTACACATCTGATCCTGATCTTACTAAAATCACTTCTTCTTGAATCACCCCCTTTACTAATCAATTTAATTGAATAATCTTCATTTGGTAAAATTCATCATATTTCCTCTCTTAATTAAATAAATCAAATTTATCTAATTAAGTCACCTGCTTCTATTAATTGAATAAATTATTTTATTTAATTAATTTGATAATCTCTCTTGTAATTAAATAATTCATTTTATTTAGTTACTCCCTAAAGTCATCTCCTTTAAATTAAATAAATTAATCTTTATTTGATTTAAAACTAACACCACTTTTCTTAGTTAAATAAAGCAATCTTCATTTAATTAAATCTAAATCCATTATTCATCTCATTTTGATTTATTTAAATCCTAAAATCTAAATCAAATTGTCAAATCTATTGGACCCAAGGGAACACTAAGAGGGGGGGTGAATCAGTGTTCAACAAATCTTAACTTTATTAATCTAAAACTTAAACCATTCTGACATTACATTTAAAGGAAAGGTGCAAGCATTCAAAGGAAACATTCATAACACCGTAACATAAGGATTTTTGCATGGAAATCTTGTTAGGGGAAAAATCATAGTGGAGGTTAATCCATAATTTGAGTACTCAAATGAAAGTTTTACAAAGAGAATGCACTTGCATTTAGGCACACTTCCTAGAGCTCACTGCTCAAAAGGGAAGGCTGACTGCCTTACAAAAGTTCAGATTAAAACTATCTAAAAGATGAACTAAGATAGTAGCATCTATTCATGCTAGGTTACAGTTCTGGTGAAGCTCATAGATTAGATTTTGGATCCTTTTCTGACTCAACACTTCGCTCTGCTCTTCTTTGCACTTTTTTGCTCTTCGCATCACACATAGATAAATTCACACTATTACTCTACTGAATTTCGCACCACACACGCATTCCACATATTCGTTATCTTTGCTCTGCTCTCACTATGTCAAAATGATAAAACGGATCTCATATATATATTCTTTTTAATTGTCGGCTAGATCCACCACTAATTCTTTATGTGTATCCTCCAAAGTCGGTTAAGACATAGAGAGGACCCAAACAAACATAATAGAGTATGAAAGCATTTAATCAATTACTCCTTATACATCTGCAATTACTATATTCGTCGGGTCAGCCTTCAAGCACAGATAATCAACAAATTAATGTACCAAATCTCCTAGATCACATATCAGTGAATGTGCATCAATATACTTCTCGAATAAGGTAATAGAAGCATCAAAAAATATTCCTCAAAGATCCACAACTCAAAATAATAGTTTGATGAGGTATTCAGATCAACATTTATGCCTTTAATCGGATGCCTTATTTTTTACTCTGTTATGTCAGTGTAAACCAAAACTATACTGAAGATCATATGTATGACTTAGGTTGCCATCAATGACAACACTTACAAGCCATATTCCAACAATCTCCCCCTTTGGAATTGATGGCAACACTTAGTGAAAAATGACTAAGTATCAGAATCATTATAAGTACACTGCCAAACTGCTCTCACTCCCTATGCTTCAAAAGATTTCAAAACACAGCCCCCCCTAAGATTGATGAGACATTTTTCACTGCACTCTCTCCCCCTTTGACATCAATGAAAAAACATAGAAACCATATGCCAAAAAGACAAAACATGTGTTCAAAATCTCCAAAACTTTAGAATATATATGCCAACAATTCTCCCCCTTTGACCAAAACCTCAAAATTTTGAAATAGTTTTGAAAACAAGCAACTACTACTTTAGAAAATTATCTTATGATTTTCCTTCATTTTTAGGAGAAACTTCTTCCAAGCATCTATTGTGATCCCAATGATAATGATCAAATTGTTGTTCTTGGATGTTTTGTTGACAATTTCAGTTAGAGAATTCAGAATTGTAATTGCTTCATCCAGTTTCTCACCTTTTCTTAGTATCTCCACCATCTGCTCTAATCTGCATTCGGTTAGATCCTTCACCTTCCAAAAGCTATCTACAAGTTTTTTCTTGCTGAATTAAACTTTGGTGTGTTCAAACTGTAGCTCCCGAATCTTTTTCTTGATGGTGTCATCCTGATCCTGAAACATGTCAAAGATTTTTCCAATGCCATTCAACTCTATTTCAATCTGCTCCAATTTCTCTTTGTATTTACCAACAACATGAGGCCAACAGATGCAATAGTTGTAGATGTTATTGGCTGAGTTTATGCATTGCCTCAACTCATTCATTTTATTCTTCAGTTTGGTAAGTGATAGCCTAAACTGCTCCTTCAAATGAGAGATAACTTTACCTTCTTCTTTGTCTTTATCCTCAGAGTTCATTGTTTCTTTACTACATTCGATCATTTCTTCAGGTAGAATATTCTGCAAACTTTCCAATTTGATCTTGCAGTGCTCAACATGAGAATTTAGTACACTCATAATTATATCTTGATCATATGATGGTCTAACAGACCATAACTTAGCGATTTTCTACATTCTGCCTTCTTCTTGAATAAGCTGTTGTAGCTTTTCCTTTGTTGGGTCATCTTCTTCCTCACTATCTTTTTCTGGTTCTAATTCATTTCTCTGTGGATCCTCGGTTTCTTCATCAAATTCTTCATCTGGAATATCCACAATTTCCTTTTCTTTTCCTTTTCCCTCAATTCTGGGAATTTTGCATTCTGGAGGGCTATATTCAACAATTTCTTTTTCTCTTTTTTGATTTTTTTCCATGCCACCGGAAGAGGAACCAACTTCAATTGTTCTTACCGGAAGAGAAATATTGACTGAGCCACACTTTCAAAGCACATTCTTAAAGAAATTTTCAGATTCTAGATCCCGATTAGCCAAGCTCCTAGAATATGAGTATATTTATTTGCATACCGGTTCATTTGTTTTCCACCACATTTTCGATCTTTGGCAAACAATTCAAGAAATACATTACTAAGCATATAATTAGAGTATCGAACTTGAAAGGGTAGCCTATCTCTTTTGTTAGTTGCACATTCTCAATTAGCTGATCCTTTATCAATCCACACAAGTCAAAGTCTTGACCTTCAATTATCATCTTGTGAGAAATATAGACTACACCAATTGAGGTCACTCCTTCTCGGTTTCTAAAAAAGACTTTATATGAAATTCAATGCGCAATGTAATTTATAACAAGATTCTTGATTGTCGCAATTATCAGTGCCCTCTGATCTTCAATTATTCCAGTTAGGGTTTCAACTTCTTTGTTCTAGATGGATTTCTTCCTTGGTATATCTCTGACTTTGGATAATCCAGTCAAATTCTCAATTACTTCCTTTGAAATAATGTAGGGTTTGTCCAGAGTCAAAGTGTCATCATGCAATCTGCTCAAGATGAATTTAACGAATTTTGCGTTCTCAAAGTATAGAAACTCATTCCAAATATCCAAGTTCTTGTGTTTGGCTTCTCTCAATTGCTTCAATTCGTTGGGTAATAACAGATTCCTCATTGACCTAATCTTTCCACTGTTGTATTTGTCCAAAATGATTGACCCTTTGATTTGTTATATTTTCCTTTTGCACTTAGGTTTAACAACTGCACACCAAATTATATGAAAATTCTGAAAACAATTGAAATACCAGATAGATTTTGAGAGTTGTTGATGAATCAATTTCACTGCTTTGAAATTCTTCTACCGAGTGCTCTCCTTCTTCTCTTCTTTGATGCAAAGTGACAAATTATGGTTCCAATTTGACTTTTATAGCTCGCACACTTGTACTAAATGTGTTTTCCCTAAGTTTTTTGGGTGCTCTATTTTCTCAGACAATGAGAGAAAAATTCTTCTACGGACCTCTGAATTTTCTTGTGAAAGTTCTCCAAAACCTCTGCATATCATTAATACACCTTCTTGACCATTCTTTGTGTTTTAGTGCCATCTGCTGACAAGAGAGGAAAATATTTTCTTGAAAAACTCCCCCTAGGCCAATGGCCTAAAATCAATTTCCAGAAGAATTACTGGAAGCAGGTTCCGATGCAGAACCATTTCCAGCATCAGACTCGTTCTTCCTTACCCAGGTCTTCTTCATCTCATCTCTTATCTCATCTACATTCACTTTTCCTTTTCCCTTGTCATCTTCTTGTATATTTGTGCCTCTGTATACTGGACCTCTTTTATCCATATTTTTGTTTATGTAGAATCTTGCAATGTGCCCATATTTATTGCAATTGAAGCACACAGTATTTCCTTGTCCAGACCAATCATTCCTTGATTTCTTCTTGATTTGCATTGATTAGCAATATGTCCAAATCTTCCACATGTGTAATATTCAACATTTTTTCTATTGACATAGTAGTTTGACACATTTTTGCATTCGATTGATTTATGACCAAAATTTTTGAATTTGAAACACTGACCAGAAAATGATGAATCTCTTGATTTCATGTTATTTCTACACTGAGTAGCCATATGGCCAAATTTATTGCAAGCAAAATAGTATTTATTAAATTTTTTAGCATTAGGTTGTTTTACCAGATACCTTCCACCTTTTTTCATTTGGTTTCCTTGTCTAAAATTCTTTTGTCTGAATCTAGAACTTTCTCCTTTTTCATATCCAAGACCTCTCTTATCATTTCCACTCTTTTCTCCTTGAGTAAGCTCATCAAGCTTCACTGAATTGATCTTAAACTTCTCCTTGTATTCATTTGCAGTAGTAAGTTCATTTATGAGAATAACAATCTGTTTACCAAGTTCTTCTTCATTGTTTTTGGATCATTGCAATTCTCTTTCCAACTGAGTGAATTCTTCATTTATTCTTCTGTGTTCATCAAATTTCTCTTTTAAGGACAGATCTAGATTCTCCTCATTTTTCTTCCTTTCTTCAATCTCTTTAGTCAGCTTCATCACCATAGATTCCATCTCATGCTTTAGGGTAGCATTTTCTCTGGCAAGCTTTTTACATTATTCAGTTATTTCCTTCAAGGTCTGATTCAGGTGAGCATCATCCATTTTTTCACTCTCTTGTTGCTTGATCTGATCACAGAGATCCTTCCTTTTCTCCCTATATTTAACAATCTGATCCTTCAATGACCAAATGAATTTCTTAGCATCCCTAAGATTTGCTTTCAATTCCTGGACTTCTTCTTTAGACCGATCAAGGTCATCAAGTGCCACCAAAAGATGTTGTTGAAGACTACCAAAGTCCATCACATTCCAAGATCCACCTCATGCTGCTAAATTCTTCTAAGGAACCAAAAGCTCTGATACCAATTTTTGGACCCAAGAGAACACTAAGAGGGGGGGTGAATTAGTGTTCAACAAATCTTAACTTTATTAATCTAAAACTTAAACCATTCTGACATTACATTTAAATGAAAGATGCAAGCATTCAAAGAAAACATTCATAACACTGTAACACAAGGATTTTTGCGTGGAAACCCCGTTAGGGGAAAAACCATGGTGGAGATTAATCCATAATTTGAGTACTCAAATGAAAGTTTTACAAAGAGAATGCACTTGCATTCAGGCACATTGCCTAGAGCTCACTGCTCAAAAGGGAAAGCTCACTGCCTTACAAAAGTTTAGATTAAAACTATCTAAAAAGATGAGCTGAGATAGTAGCATCTATTCATGCCAGGTTACAGTTTCGGTGAAGCTCATAGATTATATTTTGGATCCTTTTCTGACTCAACACTTCACTTTGCTCTACTCTGCACTTTTCTGCTCTTCGCATCACACATAGATAAATTCGCACTATTACTCTATTGAATTTCGCACCACACACATTCCACATATTCACTATCTTTGCTCTGCTCTCACTATGTTAAAATGATAAAACGGATCTCATATATATATCTACTACCAAGGATTTGAATATTCATATGTCGACTTCATAAAACATTAAGCTCTTTTCAATTGTCGGCTAGATCCACCACTAATTCTTTATGTGTATCCTCCAAAGTTGGTTAAGACATAGAGAGGACCCAAAAAACATAATTGAGCACAAAAGCATTTAATTAATTACTCCTTATACATCCACAATTACTATATTCTTTGGGTCAGCCTTCAAGCACAAATAATCAACAAATTAATGTACCGGATCTCCTAGATTGCATACCAGTGAATGCACATCAATATACTTCTCGAATAAGGTAATAGAAGCATCAACAAGTCTTCCTCAGAGATCCACAACTCAAAATAATAATCTGGTGAGGTATTCTGATCAAAATTTATGCCTTTAACCGGATGCCTTGTTCTTTACTCTGTTCTGCCGGTGTAAACCAAAACTATACTGAAGACCGGATGTATGACTTAGGTTGCCATCAATGACAACACTTACAAGCCATATGCCAAAAAAATCAGTTAATCTTCATTTAAATTAATCAAATCTTGATTAATGCTAATCCTAATCCATCAAATCCTCTAAATTTTACAACTTGCACAATAAATCATTTTATTTGATTTGTTAATTCATTTATTTTCTCTCAACTTGGTATCAATGAGGGAATATTCCTCAAATTTTAAAATCCCTCCAAAAGGGATGAGTACATCCAACAAGGCATTAAAGGCCTCTTACATGTCCTTTTCCTTGAGCCAAGTGGCATTTACTCCATTCTTCTCTCCCTCTAGCTTGTCATTTCAAACAATTTCAAATTCCACCTAACTATATTTATGTGCACATTCATCAAAATGTGCTCATTTCTCCTTCAATCACATGTAAACAAATGGTCTTCTCTCATTGGTTGGTCTTTTATCCCACATTCATCCATTTTGCATCTTCTTCCATCATTCTCTCCTATTTATAGGAGACTCTTATTTGAATTTTGGATCCACAACTTATGCAATATCATTATCTTCAAAGTTTTCATAAGCATCTTCATCCATCCTTAGGCATTTTTCATCAAATTTCATATCCTCATAGCTAGGTCATGGAGAAATTTCATCAAGGAGCATACCATTGATCATCAAGCTTACAAGGAATTGTGAAAGGGCCATTTTCCACATCAAAATGTCACCAATTCCCCCATGGGATTGAGAGTTTGCTCATTAGAATAGGATTTGATAGCTTTCATTATTTTGTTCTTCATTTATTTCCTATTTTCATGTTTCAAACTAATTTCATG
This sequence comes from Sequoiadendron giganteum, assembly GCA_007115665.2. NCBI lineage: Eukaryota > Viridiplantae > Streptophyta > Pinopsida > Cupressales > Cupressaceae > Sequoiadendron > Sequoiadendron giganteum. Next base: position 79,670,338 of record CM021109.1, read on the forward strand.
GGGAATGTTGATCTAACTTGCATAATGATCTAATTGTGTGTTTGTTCTCTTGTGTTTATGCAGGTATAGGTTCACCATTCACATAAATAATCCATGAAACATCTAATTAATAATAGTATTAGTTCTAACAGTTAACAAAAAGAAACTACAGAATGATAGACAACGGGAGCTCCAGAACTTCAAACTCTAAGATGACAAACTTAATTACTATCTACTGAATTAAAATGAAAAATGACTATACTCATAATTATTATCCATGCAATAAAAATGACATAATTCTTAAAAGGAAAGTACTCATCTATTTAGTCTAACACCCCTTGAGTGGCCAGCTCTCGGGTTCCTACACCCTCAGGTCACATGCACAAGGTAATCGAAAGTTCTCCCATTAAAAATAATCTTCATCCATAATTTCAACAACTCAGAGATTGATATAAAATAATTTATTTATTCATATATATTCAGAAAGTATGTCGACAACATAACAGTACTATTCTGCCTCCTCTTTACTTCTAGAGATTACATATTTATAAAGAGCTTCCAACTAAATCCTATATTTCAGATGGTTTAGATTACCATTGAAAAAGTCTATAACAGATTTTGAACAAACTTTATGTCTTTAAATTCCCATTACATAAATATTAAAGAGGCTCGAGTTGAGCCATGAAGTCTTTAAACTTTAAAACATAACAAAAATTTAACTAAAAGAAACTATGATTTCAGTCTATCATCCTAAAGTTCTGGAGCATGTTCCCAACACATGTCTTTAATTTGTTCTAGAGCTTGTGCTGGTTGAACGCTTTTGACTTTTGTATGATGACCAATTATTATCCTACAAAACACTTAAAACTACCCATTAAATCTACATTGGCAAGATACTTCAATAAATCACAAGAAATAAAGTTTATACTAATTTTCTCAAAAGATAAGCAATTATTATGCCTAAAGTTTAATTAATTGGCAAAGAATAAGTATTTTTCATATATGGGGAAGGGTTTGATTATGTTATCATGATGAGGTTATTTTTACCTCATCAACTAGCTTATATGAATATATACATGTATATATACTCATTGATATAACACACACATTGAATTTATAATATACTTATCTATACTTTAGGGCTTGAAAGTGCAAATTTGCTCTTGAATTCTTCTTTGATTTTTATCCATATAAACCTATGCATGTGCAATTTTAGAGCATGTGTACACATTCGATCTTAAGAACAAAGTACACAACTTGCTTATCTTAATAATATAAGAAAGAAAGGATGTTAACACATCAATTTAATTATTTTCACCCCATAGTTTTCTATATTAACAATTTTCTTTGTGCAATAATATTATACTAGTAATCACACCTTGGTGTACAATGGATAGGTCGAAGAGGTGTGGAAGGTCATTTTGAAAAAAAATGGTTTGTTTTTTGGGTACACTTGCACCATAAAGGTCTCAATGGAGAAGTGATATTCATCCATTTACAAGGATCTAAACACAAATAAAACAAAACCTTTGAATTAGAAAAATAATCGTAGTGCCACCCCACACCACCTTACCCACTTGTTTTTCCATAGGCACATATTCACTTGTCAAGCTACTCTCATGTACAAAACTTGTACCAAATATCCCAAGGCCATCTAGAGTAATTCTTTCTCCAACTTTCACAACTAAAATGGTGTTAATTTACATAGCCTTAATAGACACTTTTCCCCTTATTTCCTTGATCAAAACTGATATAGCCTTTTGGGCCTGTATGAAAGTGAAAGAATTCGTTCATGCATACTTTAAGCTTGATCTCCACGTTGTTCTTGCAAGCTATGCTTCAACGAATCCAATGTCTTCTTTTTGCAATATTTTTATGAATGTATGAGAACACTCTCATTATCTTGCATCCCTTCTATAGCATTGCATGGATGAGAGTGGGTATAAGGAGAATAATGGCATAATGTAATTTAAGACTCCCAAAACTATAAAAAAAGTTTAAACAAGAGAAGTGAGAAAAAATATATAGTGAGTCAATCTCAATGGATTGAAACCAACAAACATGTTATAACTTAGTACATATTCAATGAAAAATGAAATGTCCTAAGAAATTTCCAAGTGGTCTCCTCCCTTGGCCCTCTCTCCTATAAAAATTCCACCTTCCCATTTTATACAATTGTGAATGATATGTCAAATGTTGTAGTTGCAAATGTTGGTATAGGATCTCTATAACAGGGTATGACATCTATCACAACATAATGGAAGGAGATTTTTTTAGATGTTATACATACAATTTTAACTATTAATCTCTCTTCTCTTGATATCTATTTCCTTTTATCTCTCTCTCTCTCCCTCTACCCCTTGGTCTCTCCATCTCCCTCTTCCTCTTTGTATATCCATCTCTTTCTCAAGTCCTCTCTCTTTGTTCCTTTAAGTCTCACTCTATTTTTCCCTCTATCTCCTAAATACCTATTTTATTGATATCTCTAGATTTATGTGCGTGAATAATGTGTATGCACATTGGGACTTGTAATTAGAGTACGCATAACATATTTGATAGAATCCTTGTTAGTTTGGTTTTTGAAGATTGATAAATATAAACACATCATGTACATTTCTACATATACAATCTATATACACATAAAATTGTATGTATATACTTGTAGTTTGCTTCAAGGCATGATAGGATTATCTGCAAGAATGATTCCTTATCATTGATTTCCTTGTTATTTCATAAAAGAGGCACCTATTTGAAAGCAAAGGGGTCGTTATACTTTGTTGAACAATATGTAATGTAAGAGGAAAACAATGCCCTTGTGTACATTGTGAATCTCACTTGGCTAGGGAGAGAACACAATTTAGTAGGCTTGATAGGACATTGTGTCTACTTTTTGAATACCCATTTGATTTATTCTTGATTCGCCCGCCGCCGATCACCCTCTGGGGCCGGAAGCGGAGTGATTCCATGTGGGCTCACTCCTAGCCTCCTCCTCGGAGGGATTCTCGGCCTCCCAGGTGGGCTCGTTCTCCTTCGCCGCATCCTGGTCAAGGCTGGCACTCTAGTGGAGCGCCGGGGAATAATGGTGGCGGTTCTGGGTGGCCTTCGGATGCTCCTCCTGTTTCTGGTTCTGGTTGGCCCTCCACTGGAAAAAGTTTTTTACGGCTTGCTCTCGCAATCTCACCTCGGTGCGAGGATAAAGATAAAGAAGCAAAAAAGAATGATGATGGTTGGGGTGCTCCTCTTGACGTCACTCCTAACCCCGCTGATGTATGGGGGAAACATATGGATGACCAGGATCCCCCAGGATCTACTGGCACTGCTTTAGCTGCTTAGTTTTCATTATGTTGTTTAATTTCTGGGCTAGGCCCATGTGACTCTTGATCTGTTGGTTTTTCTGGGTTGGGCCCATGTGATTTTCGGGGTGTGCTTTCTTACCACCCGCCCCTTTTTTGTGAATTTTGTAATTTTATCTCTTTTAATATAGATAACTGAAAATTCATCAAAAATAAATAAAATGTAAATCCACATCTACATGCATGTGCACACACATTGGGTCCTATGGTTTGTTCGGACTAGTTTGTTTGGTAGAAATAATTGTAAGTTTGGTTTCTAAATACACATTTCATTGATAGGCATATAACACTAGCTTATATGAATATATACATGTATATATTCTCATTGTTACAACACACAGACATTGAATTTATAATGTACTTATCTTTACTTTAGGGCTTGAAAGGATTCCGTGCAAATTTGGTCTTGAATTCTTCTTTGATTGATATCCATATAAACCTACACATTTGCACTTTTAGAGCATGTGTACACATTTGATCTTAAGAATAGAGTACACAACTTGATTATCTTAATAATATAAGAAAGAAAGGATGTTGACACATCAATTTAATTATTTTCACCCCATAGTTTTCTATTAAAATTTTTCTTTGTGCAGTAATATTATACTAGTAATCACACCTTGGTGTACAATGGATACATCGAAGAGGTGTGGAAGGTCATTTTGAAAAAAAATGGTCTATTTTTTGGGTACATTTTTGCAATAAAGGCCTCAAAGGAGAAGTGATATGCATCCATTTACAAGGATCTAAACACAAATGAAACAAAACCTTTGAATCAGGAAACTAATCATAGTGCCACCCCACACCACCTTACCCACTTTTTTTCCCACAGGCACATATTCACCTATCAAGCTACTCTCATGTACAAAACTTGTACCGAATATCACAAGGCCATCTAGAGGAATTCTTTCACCAGCTTTCACAACTAAAATGGTGTTAATTTCCATAGCCTTAATAGACACTTTTCCTCCTGTTTCCTCGATCAAAACATATATAGCCTTTTGGGCCTGTACGAAAGTGAAAGGCTTCGTTCATGCATACTTTAAGCTTGATCTCCACATTGTGCTTCCAAGCTATGCTTCAATGAATCCAATGTCTCCTTTGTGCAATATTTTTATGAATACATGAGAACGCTCTCATTATCTTGCATCCCTTCTCTAGCATTGCATGGATGAGAATGGGTAGAAGGAAAATAATGGCATAATGTAATTTAAAACTCCAAAAACTATAAAAAATGTGTAAACAAGAGAAGTGAGAAAAAATATATAGTGGGTCAATCATAATGGATTCAAACCAACAAACATGTTATAACTTAGTACATATTCAATGAAAAATGACATGTCCTATGAAATTTCCAAGTGGTCTCCTCCCTTGGCCCTCTCTCCTATAAAAATTTCACCTTCACATTTAATACAATTGTGAATGCAATGCCTGTAGTTGCAAATGTTGGTATAGGATCTCTATAATAGGGTATGACATTTATCACAACATAATGGAAGGAGATTTTTTTAGATGTTATAGATGAAATTTTAACTATTAATCTCTCTTCTCTCGATATCTATTTCCTTTTATTTCTCTTATCTCTCTCTCCCTCTACCTCTTGATCTCTCCATCTCTCTCTTCCTCTTTGTATATCCATCTCTTTCTCAAGTCCTCTCTCTTTGTTCCTTTAAGTCTCACTCTATTTTTCCCTTAATCTCCTAATACCCATTTCATTGATATGTCTAGATTTGTGTGCACGAATAATGTGTATGCACATTGGGACTTGTAATTAGAGTACACATAACATATTTGATAGAATCCTTGTTAGTTTGGTTTTTGAAGATTGATATATATATACACATCATGTACATTTCTACATATACAATCTATATACACATAAAAATTTGTGTATATACTTGTAGTTTTCTTCAGGGCATGATAGGATTATTTGCAAGAATGATTCCTTATTATTGATTTCCTTGATGTTACATAAAAGAGGCACCTATTCAAAAGTGGAGGGGGTAATACACCTTGTTGAACAATATGTAATGTAAGAGGAAAACAATTCCCTTGTGTACATTGTGAATCTCACTTGGCTAGGGAGATAACACATTTTAGTAGGCTTGATAGGACATTGTGTCTGCTTTTTGAATAACCATTTGATTTAAAATTTAAATCTGCATCTACATGCATGTGCACACACATTGGGTCCGATGGTTTGTTTGGACTAGTTTGTTTGGTAGAAATCATTGTACGGTTGGTTTCTAAATACACATTTCATTGATAGACATATAACACCAACTTATATGAATATATACATGTATATATTCTCATTGATACAACACACACACATTGAATTTATAATGTACTTATGTTTACTTTGGGGCTTGAAAGGATTCTGTGCAAATTTGGTCTTGAATTCTTCTTTGATTGATATCCATATAAACCTATACATGTGCACTTTTAGAGCTTCTGTACACATCTAATCTCAAGAATAGAGTACACAACTTGATTATCTTAATAATATAAGAAAGAAAGGATGTTAACACATCAATTTAATTATTTTCACCCCACAGTTTTCTATATTAACAATTTTATTTGTGTGATAATATTATACTAGTAATCGCAACTTGGTGTACAATGGATACGTCGAAGAGGTGTGGAAGGTCATTTTGAGAAAAAAATGGTCTATTTTTTGGGTACATTTGTGCAATAAAGGTCTCAATGGAGAATTGATATGCATCCATTTACAAGGATCTAAACACAAATGAAACAAAACCTTTGGGAAAATAATCGTAGTGCCACCCCACACCACCTTACCCACTTGTTTTTCCACATGCACATATTCACCTTTCAAGCTACTCCCATGTACAAAACTTGTACCAAATATCACAAGGCCATCTAGAGGAATTCTTTCGCCAGCTTTCACAACTAAAATGGTGTTATTTCCACAACCTTAATAGACACTTTTCCCCATGTTCCCTTGATCAAAACTGATATAGCCTTTTGGGCTTGTATGAAAGTGAAAGGCTTCTTTCATGCATACTTTAAGCTTGATCTCCACGTTGTGCTTGCAAGCTATGCTTCAACAAATCCAATGTCTCCTTTGTGCAATATTTTTAAGAATGTATGAGAACACTCTCATTATCTTGCATCCCTTCTCTAGCATTGCATGGATGAGAATAGGTATAAGGAAAATAATGGCATAATGTAATTTAAGACTCCCAAAACTATAAAAAAAGTGTAAACAAGAGAAGTGAGAAAAAATATATGGTTCAAACACAATGGATTCAAACCAACAAACATGTTATAACTTAGTACATATTCAATGAAAAATGACATGTCCTATGAAATTTCCAAGTGGTCTCCTCCCTTGGCCCTCTCTCCTATAAAAATTCCACCTTCCCATTTAATACAATTGTGAATGACATTTCAAATGTTGTAGTTGCAAATGTTGGTATAGGAGCTCTATAATAGGGCATGACATCTATCACAACATAATGGAAGGATTTTTTTTTAGATGTTATAGATGTAATTTTAACTATTAATCTCTCTTCTCTCGACATCTATTTCCTTTTATCTCTCTTATCTCTCTCCCTCTACCTCTTGGTCTTTCCATCTCCCTCTTCCTCTTCCTCTTTGTATATCCAAGTCTCGCTCTATTTTTCCTTTTATCTCCTAACCCATCCACCCTCCCTCCCCATCTCACCCTCTTTCTATCCCTATCTCTCCCTCTCTCTCTATTGCAAACATAAAACATGAGCTACTAATAATGGAGCCTAATTATCTTCCTCATTAGAAGTTTTGTTTCGACTGTATTTGGATCCCTATAAAAGAATGCATAGTTGATTTGAAGCTATCACTTCTCCATTGAAATATTTGTTGCAGAAACATCATTTGCTAAATGGCTTACCAATTCACTTACCTCACAAATGGAAAATATTAGGAAAAATAGACCCATTTTTTTCCTAATTGACCTTCTACACCTTTTCGGTGTACCCATTAGGGGAGAGAAGCCGATACGTAGGCGGGGGCCCGAACGTGCGATGGGACATGCACTCGTTGGGGCCCACACCTATACGCCAGTCCTCCACAACGTAACCTTAGCTTCATCCATAGATAGGTGAGATCACATCAAACATAAATTAGAGATAAAATGCACACAAGTTAGCATTCATTTAAAAACTTAACAAGTACACGCTGGCAGCCAAACATGATGAAGTGTATCCAACTTGTATCTGACATATAACAAGTACCATTCCAACATGGAATTTAAACAGCCCAAACATTAAGACATGCACCCTTCCCCGTAAACTATTAAACCCAACTTTCGCACCAATGCAGGCATCACTTTCACATTAGTCCCAACTACACAAAATAAACAAGGTGCCAAGTCAACAACTTTGAAACCCATCCGACCCATCTTTGACCGACTGGAGAACCCATTACAAGAATGTTTCCCATCATAGCATAACCAAACCAACACGCAAATGCATTCACCTGTCTCGTATACCATGAGATCTACAACACGTATCAGCTTCAATCTGTCCCATCTTGCCAAGTAGGGTGCGCGCACATAATGGATACAAACACAAATATCCCACCTGCATCCATTTAACACTCCTGCAAGGCCACCATTATTCAAAACAAAAACATAGAAACAATTTCAAACAATCCACCAAACCAATCAAGTCAAGAATTAAAGGCTGAAATCAATCAAATCTCCAATTCATACGAAACAAAACTCAAATTCAAAAGAGGACAACAATTTATTTCACCACACCAAACAACCATCAATCAAATTCAAATAATTCCCAATTCAAATAGCCGTGAAAACCAACAAGTATTTAGTTATTCTGCAGTGAGCGACATAAGAAAAGGAGGAGTGACAAGCATAGAATTGAACAAGTTAACATCAAGGGGAGGCAACAACTCAAATTCCAATGCACCAGCATCCATATTGTACCAGGTTTTTCTTTTCACACTTGTTCTTCATTACAACCATTACTAGCATCCATATTGTTCTTCATTACACCCATTATAGTCATAGGCTTTTTTTTATGTTTCCCTAGGGTTTATATTGCAAATATTACAGTCACGGGTGTTTCTTTATGTATCGGTAGGGTTTATATTGCAAATATTGTAGTCATAGGTTAGCATATGTGTTCCATAGGGTTTATAATGCAAATATTACAGTCATGGTTTACCATTTAAAGTTTTCCCTAGGGTTTATATTGCAAATATTACAGTCATAGTTTACCATCTATGTTTCCACATGGCTTTATATTGAAAATGTTACAGTCATAGTTTAGCCTTTCTGTTTCAGTAGGATTTTTATTGCAAATATTACACTCATAGTTTAACATTTCTATTTGATAGGTTTTGCATTATCATTCACTCTGCTTATTGTAGTCTCACATCATAGTCTCATAGGTTCTGCATTATCGTTTATATGTTAAATATTGGTAATGGTTTACCATTTCTGTTTCAATGGTCTTGCATTATCATTCACTATGCTTATTTTATTCTCATAGGTTTTGCATTATCATTCACTCTAGTTATATTATTCTCATAGGTTCTGCATTATCATTGACTCTGTTTAGCATAATCTCACAGGTTTTGCATTATCATTCACTCTAGTTATCTTATTCTCATAGCTTCTACATTGTCATTCACTCAGGATGTCTTATTCTCATATCTTTTGTATTATCAGTCTCTAAAGTTTATAATCCTAGAAGACTTTATTTTCATCATTTTCATATGTTTTTGCTTCATCAATCGACAAATATTTATGCCTGTCAATGAGTTCGTCATAGACAATATATGTGAGCTTTGTTAAAATCTTACTGTTTTTCATTCGTAAGCTTTATGTTGTTCAAACATGAGTGTGGTTTTCACTTTGTTGTGCATGAGAATGTTAATGTTGTAAACGCTTAAGAGATATGAGATGTTCTTAAACTCTAACTCCCTTGCATAGTTTGTAATTTTGTGCTTCTTACTCCTCTACTTATGTCGCTCACTCCAGAATAGATAACACAAGATAACAAACTCCTGTTACAAAATATAATCTCAATTGAAATGCAAGAAACTAAAAAGATAACACATACAAAAACTAAATAATATTTTGTTCAAGCATCACTCTCTTCATACATATAAAGATAACTGTTAAAGCATTTGTGTTTCATAGTTTACCATTTATCTTTCCTAGGTTCTGCATTATCATTTACTCTAGTTATCATATTCTCATATGTTCTGCATCACAAACTAATTATTCTTTTGTTCAAGCATCACTCTCTTCATACATATAAAGATAACTATTAAAGCATTTGTGTTTCATAGTTTACCATTTATATTTCCTAGGTTCTGCATTATCATTTACTCTGGTTATCATATTCTCATATGTTCTGCATCACAAACTAATTATTCTTCTATTCAAGCATCACTCTCTTCATACATATAAAGATAACTATTAAAGCATTTGTGTTTCATAGTTTACCATTTATCTTTCCTAGGTTTTGCATTATCATTTACTCTGGTTATCATATTCTCATATGTTCTGCATCACAAACTAATTATTCTTTTGTTCAAGTATCACAACACTCTCTTCATACATATAAAGATAATTGTTCAATCATTTGTATTTCATAGTTTACCATTTATGTTTTATAGGTTATGCATTATCATTGACTCTGCTTAACATATTCTCATATGTTTTGCATTACAAACTAATTATTCTTTTGTTCAAGTATCACAACACTCCCTTCATACATATAAAGATAACTGTTCAATCATTTGTATTTCAAAGTTTACCATTTATGTTTCATAGGTTATGCATTATCATTGACTCTACTTATCATATTATCATATGTTCTGCATTACAAAGTGATTGTTTATCTGTTCAAGCATCATTGATTTGATTCTAATTATTCTGTGTAGATGGCCAAGGGCAATGCAGTGGTGTCCCATACTGGGAACAAAAAAAAGAAAAGAGCCACAACAAGGTTGCCTACTGAGAAACGAGGATGCAGATTCCCCCCTGAAATAGATCATGTTGCACAAGTAGATGAGGTTTCTACTCCTCAAATACTGCAGATTGAGGTTACTACACCTCAAATACCGTAGAAGGTAAAATAAATACAAAAGTTGTGGTTTGAGGATGACATGAAAAGGGCACTCTATGACGTTGAAGAGAATGACATGTCGATAAGGGGGGCTTCCAAAAGGTGGTCAATCCCAACAGCCACACTGTCCAAATGGCTAGGGGGTCTAACAACAACTTCCAAGAAAGGTCTGCCAACAGTCCTCATAGAAGAGGAAGAAAATCGCATTGTGGAATGGTGCGAGCAAATGGCTGATATTGGTCATGGTCTTGAGATAGTCAATCTTAAGTCTAAGGTTGCTCAAATATGTCAAAATAGGCCAAACCCTTTCACCAATGGCTTCCTAGGGAAGTCGTGGTGGAAAGGCTTCAAGCACAGACATCCTCAACTCACATTACGAACTGTTGAAGGCCTAGAAAAAGATAGGGCATTCAATCTTAGACCTAATGTTGTAGATGCATTCTACAAAACAATGTCTGCAGCATACAAAGCCATGCCATATGGTCCTGATCGCATATGGAATTGTGATGAAACTGGCATCCAAGCAGGAAAAAATGGGTCCATGAAGGTGCTCACAAGAAAAGATAGCAGGAATGTCTCTTACATTATCCCAAAGAGCCATGAATGCATAACCATTCTATGTTGTGTCAATGATGTCGGGCAGAGCATTCCAGGATTCTACTTGTTCAAGGGGAGTGTGAACATAGATAATTACATCATAGATTGTGAACCAAGTGCTTGCATGGTAGCCCAACCACATGCATGGATGACCAAAGAATTGTTCATAGATTGGTTGACCCACTTCAAAACCTCAATTCCAGGCGGTGTCTCGCCCACGAACAGGGTCTTGCTGATCTTTGACGGCCATGGAAGTCACGTAGCACTCGAAACCATCCAGGAAGCAAGAGTTATCGGTATAGATTTGTTAACATTGCCATCACACACATCACATAAGCCACAACCGTTGGATGTGAGTGTGTTTGCACCTTTCAAAGCTTACTTCAAATCAGAACGTGTAGAATTTTTGTCAAGGTTTCCAAACATTGAAGTGAGGAGGAGATAACTTGCAATGTTAGGCAGCAAAGCAATGAAAAGAGCTTTGGCAATTGACAACATCAAGGCTGGGTTTAAAAGGACTGGTATATGGCTGCTAAATCCCGATGCACTTGTCAACGACATGCATCCCAGTGAGACATTTGTGGTCAGCGAGGATTTGACGCAGTTGAAAACATTCTCAGCCTTTCTGGACTTGGTGTGTCAAGTGATGATGTCACACTATTGCAGTCCACTCTTCCAGATGGACACATGCAACCTGCAACAGAATCACTGCACTCACCTCATACATGTCCTACTGAATTAGTTGCACAAGTGGTGGTTAATGAACACACCCCTCCCATGGTGGACAGGGCTGTTGATCAATTCAGCGAAAGTTTAGATCTTCCATCACAATGAAGCCAACCATCCTGGTTGGTTGAGGGAGCAATGAACTTGGACATTGATTTGGAAGTCCGAGAACAACAGGATACCTATACTTTTCCATCACCACCACCACAAATTGACCTTTCTCAAGTTGTCCATTATTATGCTCCTTCTTGCAATTCAGATTTACAAGCCAATGAAGATGTACCACAAGGCTCATAGGTAGTCGAGGAGGTCATTGGCACACAGTCAGATGGGACACAAGAAACACAAACAATTCCACACATCAGCAAGTTCCTCAAGTTGCATGTGCACACTGTCTGTCAAATGAAATCCAAAGTAGGTGCAATTTGAATCAGTAGACAGTCTCAATTATTGACAACAGATGACTACATGAGGTTGTTAATGGAGCAAGAGCAAAGGAAGAAAGAGGTTGAGGAGATAAAAGCAAGAAAGAGACAACAAAATGCAGAGAAAAGGGAAGCAAGAATTGTGGCAGCGAAGTTGAAGGAGAATGCCAGAATTGAGGACATACTGCGAAAAGAAAAAGAGCAGCAAAAATTACAACAAAAAAAGGATAGAGATGTGAAAAAGGAGCAAGAGAGGCTTCACAAGGAACAAGACCGAAAGGAAAAAGAGATTGAGGAGGCATAGAGGGCTTTACAGAGAGAGAGGCGGTTAATGAACACTTCTAATCTGTTGTCTCAAACTAATGGAGTCTTTTGTGATATTCTCAACAGTAATATCCCTCAGTTCTCCACAACAATGAATTATTCCAGCCTCTCCCAATCTGACTTTAGGGGCAGTCAATATCCATTTCAATTTGGCACTCGGGATGTAAAAATGTCTTCACCACCACCCCCAACACATGTCACTTGCACCCAATTTACCACTCCAAGTCCCACTCATGTATTTAGCAATCCCCGTCGACTGGAAGGGGACGAGAACATGGAAATTGGCACCCCAACCAACCAAGATCCTTTTCACAACAGCAACAACTAGATTACAAATGCTAGTTTCATAGACTTTAGAAGTATTGATATTTACAAATGCACCAAAATTGTGGACAGTTGTAATTTTTTGATAAGTACAGATTGACCGTTATTGTTTTGTTTTATGAAGTAATCTGATCAGATTCGAAAAAGTGTTGTATGTAATTTGCAATTTGTGTTATTGTTTTGATTTGCAATGTATGCTTCTTCGCTGACATTTTTAAATATATGAGAATTACAGATGCATCGTTTTTGTTTTGATTTACAATGTATTATGATCATATTGCAATGTGTGTTCTATGTAATTTGCAATGTGTCACTTTTTTCATTTCAAATGTTTGTTTCTTCATTGACATTTTGTCATTTTCTATTCCTTTTTCCAAATATTTTGCCACATGGAAGGTCCAACTTTGTCCACGCGTGGAAAAAAATAGAAAAAAGAACCGTCGACCGATACAGACGCACCTCGGGTGCCACTACCTGTGTGGCTTGACGTCCGAAGGTGACAGCCTTGCCACGTCAACTCCTCCCAGTCCACCACCCTAACAATCCACTACTGAGCATTTATCACTCCCCGCCACTTCCTATTCCTATCGACTGTCTGAATTAAATGATGTCACCTCTCCTAAGCTCCACGCCACCCCGCAGTTTTATTCCAACCAACCTATACATATACATATCCATATACATAGACATATATGCATATACATATGTAAGAGTATATGCATATACATATACATATCTATATACATATACATATCTACATACACATACATATACATATATGTATGTATATACATATCTATATACATATACATATGTATATGTATGTATATGTATGTATATGTATACACATATACATACATATTTTCCGAGCCAACTTGCATTGAATGCTCCCCAGTGCCTCGCTTTTCTCGCCATGTTTTCAGCCTTCCATTTTAGCAAGTAAACATTCCTTCTTCACTTGCTCGCCGGTACCTGCTCGTTTTGTCATCTCACCACAACCTGCAATGCTCGAAGACCATATTGTGTTTGGGTAGAAGCTGATACGGAGATGGATAGATGCTAGTTACTGAACATCACCAGCAGCTCCACTTCTGCCATGCAAGCAACGAATGGGTTCCTCGCTGCCATGAACGGGTTCCATATACATATACATATACATATGTATATACATATGCATATGTATATAGATATACATATACATATACATATGCATACATGTACATATCTATATACATATACATATGTATATGTATGCATATATATACACATATACATATACATACCAATATACATACACATACATATACATACCAATATACATACATATACATATTCGTATACAATCAAGTCGTGCAACTATTCTATCTTGTTCAAGTGCCATTGATTAATTTGGGGGTGTTAAATTTTTCATAGGTGATGGCAACCTATGTTGCATGGGTCCACAACTCCATTCGAATTGTGAAGTGTTGCATAGGTAACCATGACAAGCCTTCACAAAACCAAGTCCCCTAAGTCATTCAAATACAAAGCTATGGTAATCTATGTGAAGTGCTACACAGGCCACACATGTATATACATAAAACATAGACTTACAAATATACATATGTTTCTGCTTCATCAATTCAATCAACTAAGCAATAGAGACATGTTTTAGGGAGACTTGATTTTGTGAACACTCGTTTGATGGCAACCTATGTTGCACAGGTCCACAACTCCATTCGAATTGTGAAGTGTTGCATAGGGAACCATGACAAGCCTTCACAAAACCAAGTCCCCTAAGTCATTCAAATACAAAGCTATGGTAATCTATGTGAAGTGCTACATAGGCCACACATGTATATACATAAAACATAGACATACAAAGATACATATAGGTTTTGCTTCATCAATTCAATCAACTAAGCAATAGAGACATGTTTTAGGGAGACTTGATTTTATGAACGCTCGTTTGATGGAAACCTATGTTGCAGGGGTCCACAACTCAATTCGAATTGTGAAGTGTTGCATAGGGAACCATGACAAGCCTTCACAAAACCAAGTCCCCTAAGTCATTCAAATACAAAGCTATGGTAATCTATGTGAAGTGCTACATAGGCAAGCATGAAAGGCCTTGGGAAAACTAGGTCCCCTAAATACATGTTGTAAGAAAGCTTTAGTGCTCAATATTGATCTATGGTAATACATGTGAATACTTGAAGGTTTTCATGGCTATTTAAATTGGGAATTATTTGAATCTGATTGATGGTTGTTTAGTGTGGTGAAATAAATTTTTGTCCTCTTTTGAATTTGAGTTCTGTTTCGTATGAATTGGAGATTTGATTGATTTCAGCCTTAATTCTTGACTTGATTGGTTTGGTGGATTGTTTAAATTGTTTCCATGTTTTTGTTTTGAATAATGGCGGCCTTATAGGAGTGTTAAATGGATGTCGGTGGGATATTTGTGTTTGGATCCAATACGTGCACACCCTACTTGGCAAGATGGGACAAATTGAAGCTAATATGTGTTGTATATCTCATGGTAGATGAGACAGACGAATGCATTTGCGTTTTGGTTTGGTTATGCTACGATGGGAAACATTCTTGTAATGGGGTCGCCAATCGGTCAAAGATGGGTCGGATGGGTTTCAAAGTTGTTGACTTGGCACCTTGTTTAAATTAATGCTAACTTGTGTGCATTTTATATATGATTTATGTTTGATGTGATCAAGCCTATCTATAGATGAATTTTTTTTTACGTTGTGGAGGACCGGCATATAGGTGCACATCATATAAAGTTGAGGACACCCCCAAATTAATCAATGGAACATACAAAAGATACAATTGTTGCAAGTCTGAATTTATGAAGCATACACATAGACATATACATAGACATACACATAGACATAGACATAAGTGAATTAAACACGACTGTAGAGAAGTATAGGAAGGGACAGCGAGTGATAAATACGATGCAGTGGATTGTTAGGGTGGTTGACTGAGAGAAGTAGACGTGGAAAGGTTGTCCACTTAAGACCTCTTCACACATCTATATACACACACATTTACATATAGACATACACATTCACACATACACATTTACATATAGACATAAATATACACATACACATACACATACACATACACATATTTACATATACATATAGATTTACATAGATTTACATACACATACACATACACACACAAACATTGCCATCATTGTGAAGATAAAACGAGAAGTTGCTAGAATGAAAGGTTGTAAAGTTGACAAGTGTGCGAGGCATTATGAGCATTGGATGTAGGTTGGCTCAAAAAATATGCAGTATGTTGTGAAAGTAGTATATGTATATGCATATACACATATACATATACATAAATATATAGACATATTCATATACATATACATAAACATAAACATATGTATATGTATATGAATATGTCTATACATATGCATATATATATATATAAGTAAGATGCAAAGACCTTAAGCATATACAAGTTGGATACACTTCATCATGTTTGGCTGCCAGAGTGTAATTGTTTTGTTTCAAAATAATTACAATTATGTGTGCATTTAATATCTCATATACATATACATATGTCTATGTATATGTCTATGTATATGGCTATGTCTATGTATATGTCTATGTATATGTCTATGTATATGTCTATGTCTATGTATTTGTCTATGTCTATGTTGATGAAGCAAAACCTAAAAAAAATAGAACACCCCCATATATTTCCAAGACACAAAATTAAGGTACAATAATTGGATGATTGATATGATGGAAAATAACCTATGCAAAAGATAACACCCCCAAAATAACCAATGGCACCTAAGAAAAGATAGAAACATTTGCATTACAGATTTATTGAAGTATATGGGTTTTTTTTATAAATGTTATTGGTCCACGTGGCCTGCCATGTGGACTGCGTGATTTTGGGTGTGTACGTATCGGCTCCTCTCCCCTAATACGTAAGCAGGGGCCCTAATGTGTGATGGGAAATGCGCTCATTGGGGCCCACACCTATACGCCGGTCCTCCACAACGTAAGCTCAATTTCATCCATAGATAGGCTTGATCACATCAAACATAAATCAGATATAAAATTGATGGAGCATAACCCAGAATAAATAACACCAACATATTTATCTATGGCACATAAACAACATCAATTTATTAAGTGACTAAAAAGATGAAGCAAAACCTAAAAAAGGATTAACCCACATTTTTTTTTTGTTAATGAAACAAAGAACACAACCTAACTCAATGATAATGACCTATGATAATACAATAAGCAGAGTCAATGATAATGCAGAACCTACGAGAATACGAAAATCAGAATCAATGATAACGCAAAACCTACGAGAAAACAATAAGGAGAGTGAATGATAATGCATAATCTGTGAGATTACGATAAGCAGAGTGAATGATAATGCAAAACATATTGAAAAGAGATGTGATGTAATATAAGGTAGACAATTATTTAAGTTTTGCTTCCCCTTTGACATCAAATAGTTTCTTATTTTTTGTAGTTAGGATATTCTTTTCACTATGTACCTGAGCTAGAGGATTAGTTGGTTGATGGTGATAATGAATTTTAGGTGAGAATAAGAGATTGGATGAGACTATCATTAAGACATGTTATAATGTTGAATCTAAATTGGGATACCCAAGGCATGAATAAGGATGAGTGTGATTCAATGGATAAAATATACTTCGATCATGTATAAATGATGTTCATTCTTGCTATCAATTTGAATAATAAGAATGTTAAACAAACATAGATGGGAGAACAATAGTTCCACTAAAGAGGAAAAACGGAATGGATACTAAAAGGACAATATAGAAATAATATTATAAGGAAAAAACTATAGATAGGATCCTCTTCGTAGCTTTTATTTCTATCACATATGAGAATTGATACCTATATGCTATGGGATCATATCCTTCTTTAATGAATCTCTGGTGGCCCTTATGGTTTATTGGGGCTTTGTGGTCCTATGTATGTCTAGTTGGTGTAGACATCATCTCTTTTTTTCCCCAATTTACTTCCTATGGAGAATAGTTACTAGGCTTTAGTAAGATAGTTGTCTAGATGTATTGAGACACCGATCTTTTTGGTTTTCAAGTGTTTCTCTCCTCTATTTGTTTTTGTTTGGGAGGTGGGGGATCAATTTTAAACTCCCATTTAACATTCTTTCACAAAAAATATCTATACTTTTCTTTTATCTCCTATCTTTATGTGAACTCAAATATTAATATTTTTATGCAGCTTGTATTGATTACTTTTAAGTTGTTATCACTTACTCTTGCTTCTTTCAATTATAATAGGTCTACTTAGCTTAGCTATGTTGAGTGCATTTTGGCTATGATTTCAGCATCATAGGATGTTAATATTATAGGCTTTTTATTGTTTCTCTCCTCTATTTGTTTTTGTTTGGGAGGTGGCTGATCGATGATAACAAAAATTTATGAGCTACATTAATTAAGCAATGCCTATTGTAAAACCATAAATCAAAATACAGTCATCTGACTATAAATGATAATAGTAGCTGAAAATCAAAATCCATTACAAATGAGCTGAAAGTTCAAATTATCAATTATAGTCCAAGGTTTGTATGCACCTTTATTTGTTGTTTTTAGATGATTTTTTTCCTACTGAATATTCTTATTGGCAATTTGGATCTACTCATTATGTCCTGCCACGTGATGACACTAATGACTAATGAGTTGTTGATGGTAAATTCTTATCAAATTCTTTAAAAACTTGTATAGCAATATGTTCTACGAATAAGTGAAACTAATTTAAAAATCAAATCTAAACAAGCACAACATTGCAATGTTGATATAACAACAGTTTTGTAATGCTTATACCCATTATATGAGCATAAGAAAGTATCAATATAGATTCATCAATGAAGACCAAAACATGTATGATGAAGAAACTGACAAGCCTACATGAGCTCAAACATCCAATTTAAATGAGGAACTTGGGCAAGTTGACACTATACTTTATGATAAAACTGGTACATTGACTTGCAATTCAATGGAGTTCTTGAAGTGTTCCATTGCAGGTATTGCTTATGGTGGAGGTTTGACAAAGGTGGAAATAGCAATGACATAAACATACACATTGACATACACATACACATACACATACACATTACACATACACATACACATGGACATACACATACACATACACATATACATACACATACACATACACATACAACATACACATACACATACACATACACATACACATACACATAGTCACATACACATAGACATACACATACACATAGTCATGTTATGTCTTGCATAACTACCCCATCTTTTTCCTTGGTCAAAATGGGTCCCCCTTTGTTTATGTTTATCTTTGGTTGATTTCAAACAAAGTTTGGAGTCCTTTGTCTCCAACACTTTGTTTTATTTTTTATTTAGTCTGTCAGAACCAGAGCCGGATCCAAATCGGGTTCTAAAACTTCAATCAAAACTCGTTCCGGGCCCCATCCCGACAGTCTTGCTTTTTGATATTTTGTTTTGTCTTTATCGGAGCCGAAATCGAAGTGGATGTTAAGTTGGTGTTTATTGAAAATTGCAAAATCAAAATTCGTTCCTCTCCCGGCTCCGCTTTTTGAACTTTTGTTTTACTCTAAGTCCTTGTGTTAAGTTTTATTATGTCGGTCTTTTGTTTTACTTTGTGTGTTTGGTTTCGTTTTGTGCTTTGTCGGCAGAACCAAAACCAAAATGGGAACGAAGTTAGGAAATTTCTTAAGTTTCTGAATCAATTTCCATTCTGATTCCACCTCCGCTGCTTCTAGGTCGTTGACTTTTTGACTGAAGTCACACTGTAGTGAAGTATTGGTTCTCTTTCAGTTCCGACTCCGCCCAATTGCATTTAATGCATTAATGACAGTAGCTTAGCGTAGGTAAGAACTCTTATTTTTACCTTCATTAAAGATTAAACGTATCATTATTATCATTGTTAAAAACTTGAAGAGAGAAATAGAGCTGTTGCGGAGTCCATCTGAGCGAATCGATTGAGGGAGAAGGAGATAATTGTTGCGAATCAATTCAGAAGGTTAGCCGGGTTTTGTGTTCAAGGTAGGGTTCTTTTCCTCGTTTCTTTTATTTTGCTTTTGTATTTTCGTTCGTATTGTTTGATTAATCGTTTCTGATCTTTGAACGGGATCTCTTTCTTGAAGTTTGTGTGTTTGTTTTTCTTTGTGTTCTTTCTTTTTGTTTGTTGTTCTTGTTTTTGTGCTTGCATTTCTAGATTAAATTCTATTTTATAGTGAGTTTGGAGGGCACGGTCGCTTTCATGTTTTGTCATGATCGTGTCGTGCTGGGTTAAGGTTTTTAATGCATAGATTTAGTTAGGGTTTTTCACAGTGAGGTAGATTAAATTCATGTCTTTACAGTGAGTTAGGGTTCGTTAAATCTTGTTTTTACTTAGGGTTTTGTTGCGCATTCGTTAGGTTAAATTAGCAAGGGTTGAATCCGTGCCCTAATTTTATATCGCATGTTCTAGATTAGGGTTTCGTGTGTTTCTGTGATCACATTTAAAAGATTAAAATATGATACCCTAAAATACAGTCATCCCCCATGGTCATATGAGTATAGTCTTTTATGATATATTTTAAAGCCTCATTTCATTTAATATGACCTTAGTTTTAATCATGGAGTTATGCGTTAAGTTGTGAAAATCTTTGATGACGTCATGGTCAACATAGTCGGAAGCGGGATCGAAATTGATTTAGAGTTTGGATGTGTTTTTATGTTTAGTGTCAATTCCATCTTCCATCCCGTCTCCGACTCCGCTTATGGTAAGAAGCTTTACTTTATAAAAATGTTTACCTGGCGGAAGCAAAAGCGAAACCGACCCAAATATGAAAACAAAAAATCTGAAGGAAACTGAATCAGTTTCCATTCCGGTTTCGATTCCTGTTCCGATCACTATTTCACTTCCAACTCTGAGCTCGCTTCTTATTGATAGAGTGACAGTAACAGTTTTTGCTCCGATCCCGACAGTGTTAGGAGAAGGATTATTTAAGATGTTTGTTGCCTGGTTCCGCCTCCGATGTGTGTTGGAAAGGTATGATTTTAAAGATATATTTTTGAGATATTTATTCAAGGATCTAACTAGAAATTTTGTTGTAGGAAATCTAAGAAGATGTCAGGAACATCAGGAGAAGCTTCTCAAAGAAACCGGCCTGCAAGGACATCAAAGGCAACACCTAAACCAAAGAAGATCAAGCCAGAACAATTGCCTTATACCTTGAGGTATAATCACAGGAGTCCTGTTATCAAAGTTAGCAAAGTAGAGTCAGATTGGTCAGACATCGCCGATACCGATTTGGGTCAATACAACTTTGAGGAGGCCTATACTGAAACATTCAATAAGGATGTGATGCCTAGAACCAACAGGATCGTTGAGTCTGGTTTGGCTCATATCACTTTGTTTCCTTTATCAATCTAGTGCTCGGAGTTGATCTTAACAGCAGCTAGTGCCTACAATCCTGCGACTAGACAATGCATGGATTCACAGAACAATGTGATTATTGATCTTACTCCTCAAGCATTTCAAAATATATTTCATGTCCCAGATCCTAAGAACTTGGTGCAGTTGGATGAGGCAGAGGCCTTGGAGAAATATAGTAAGTTTAAAGAATCCAATAAATCCCATTTGAACAAAAAGTGGTTGAAGACGGAGAAGAAATCTTTAAGCAAGCTTGCAAACAGCCAAAGAGGGCAGATTTCTATAAGGAGGTATCAGATTTAATAATGATGTTGTCTAGCATTTTTGGGAAGAGAGATACATTTCGGTTCAAGGATTGAATGTTTCCTTTCATCTAGACAATCTTAAATGGAGTCCAGCAGTTTGATTGGTCGATGATTATGTCAAATGCTATTCATGATCAACTGACCAGCATCAGGTAGACTAAATGCTTCTTTATGACTTCTTACATTGTGTATGCAGCAGTAAGGTTGGGTATCTTCCCAGGTTTAAATAGAGTAGGGATAATGGGAGTCTTGGATGGACAAAAGAAAGTGTGGGAGCACTATGACCAATTGTCTCTACAAGTTTCTGAGACTCAATTCAGAAAAGTCAATGATGCATTTATATATGTAGTCATTAACCAATTAAATGGAGATGTAGGGTACAGGCTGAGTCAAGAGGCCATGGCGTTTATTGCTGAATGGGGATGTTGGTACATTCAATACCCCAAGTTTACATATTTTAGGTTAGCTGGTTTTGAAGGCCATCCACATTTGCTTCCAAGGTGTTGCAATAACAGGATAGTGCTAATGGAGTTTGTATATCAGGCTCTTGGAGTTAATGCTCAGTTTGGAATAAAGCATAAAACAGGATGTCACAAGTTCCCCATGAAGTTGGGTGAGTATGGCTATCAGCACTTGGTAGGAGCAAAGGTGGTCTGTAGTGAACTGATACAGTTGAAGTTAGGTTTATACACAGCTCATAGGCACTTTGATCCAAAGGGTAAGATGTATGCTTTGTTACCCTTTGTGTTTGACAAGCATTTTAATTTATTAGAATATTTTTGGAGTGATCGGAAAGATGAGTATGACTTAAGGAAAAAGAATTATGAGAGGCTATTTATCTCACTCATGGCAGAACTTGGAGTTAAAAATGAAATTCTTTACACTTTGGTGGATGATGGAGTTGTATTGGATCCATCTTATGAGGCTTTAAACATAGGAACTAAGAGCCTAGATCCAATTGACTGGGATGCTGAAGAAACTATTCACATAAAGCAAATAGGTAGGACAGTCTTGGATCAAAGTGTTCACTGGTTGGTGCTAAGAACCAAAGCTCCTCAAGGACTAGCTCCTAAGAAGGGGAAAGGTTATAAAAGACTCAAAAGAAAGACACCTCCCAAAGAGCCATTGGAGTTCTTTCCCCCAGACATCGAAGAGATAGAACTTGACGCGGTAGATGATGAAGAGGAAACACAAGAAGGGGATGTTCAAAAGGGATCAATTGTTTCAACACCTACATTAGGTGAATCATCCACACAATTTCCACTTGCAAAGAAGCAGAGTAAAGAAATTCAAAAGGGAGTTCTTCATAGTATGGCTAAAACTACAAAGGGAAAAGAGGTGGAGAAGGAAATTCATGATGTTGGGATAGATTCAAATGAGATTGTGTCAAAAAATGATGTGCAAGATAATGTGCCTCTAGAGGAGGATTCTGAATAGGTAATGACGCAAGAGGAGCAGTGGGAATTGTTTGAGGAAGTTAGAAAGAATGCTGAGGTAAATGCTAAAGAAATAGAAAAGCAAAATTTAATGGGTGCCAAGACACAAACTGATTCCATATTACAGCAACAACAAATTGAAGCTAAGGCAATAGCTGATGAAGTAGAGAGACAAAAAAGGCAACAAGAACATGAGCACAAGGTTAAAGAGGGAAATGAAAAGTTAGAACTAATACAAAAGATTCATGACCTTGAGGAAGAGAAGGCAAGAAATCGGAGGGAGAAAGAAGTCTTGGTTGCTAAGTTGAAACTTGTAGAGGGGTGATCCCACAAAGCTGGTTTACAATTTCTAAGAGGAACTGATTTTTGCTGAAATCACATATTTTTAGAAAATATAATGATTTAAGCCTTTAAAAGTTCCATGTTAAGGATTCCAATTGAAGAGGGTTTGATCAAACCACCTTAGATCAAACCCCCTTGGATAGAACCTTGCTAGTTTTAAACCATACCTATAAATGAGTCTCCTTTACACCTATCAAAATACTGATAAAAAAACACTTTTGATTTACCTTTTGGGGGATCAAATGAACTCATTTAAAATTTATTTCAAATTATTATGGTAGTCCTTGAAATTATCTATCCCATGAGTATAATTTTAATATGTTTTGGTTTTATTATATATGTGTTTTTTTAGTTTTATTAAACATAGGTTTTTCACCGAAAATCAAGCTCTTTGTTTCACATATGTGAAAAAATAGAAAATTATCAAAATATTTTTTAAAAAAATATGTTTGTGCTAGGTATTGATGTCCTTGATCCATTAAAAAAAAAAAAATTGAATTTTGATACATACAAAAAAAGTTATGTTGTATACAGTCCACCTATGTTTGAATTGCAATTGGTTTGACTACGAAACTCTATTAAGGAAAAAATATTCAATAAAAAACTATGAGACCAAATAAAAATGCTATATATCATAGTTACAAATCTAAATTCAAAAAAAAATATAATTTTATCCTTCATACAAAAAAAGTTATGTTGTATACAGTGAGCATC